>VOMN01117159.1:0-33172 GCA_014899125.1 Orchestia grillus
CGGTAGTGACAGTGTGACGCTACGGTAGTGACAGTGTGACGCTACTGTAGTGAAAGTGTGACGCTACAGTAGTGACAGTGTGACGCTACGGTAGTGACAGTGTGGCGCTCCTCAACAGGGAGATAAGCGTACAACCATGTGCGTTGTTTCGTGCTCATATGCTTTGGGTGTGGAAACTGTGAGAGTGATTTTACTTCGCACGTCGAGGAAAACTAGCTTGACTATCCCCTGCACAGTACTTTGATAAAGCTTCCAAGTTCCATTTCAACGATCCCCCCGATGTTGAATGCAGTTGAATTGAATGTTGAATGCCCAAAACGTTCTCGCTCATGGAACACGAGAGCAAGGGAAATTAAAAGTAGGCTGGATCACGATATTATAAAAATTGAACAGTTCAAAACATAATTTTGCAAATGTTCGAAATTTCTTTTGAACGTGGAACTTTGCACTTCCATTTTTCGAAAACGTGACTTACGTTACAACGCAGGGAAACAAAACAATGTTAGTATGCCATCCATTGCTTCTGAACTCCCGTTCGTGTGAGACTCAGACTGCGAACTTGAGTTCCAGCCCCAAAACCCTACTGCGACTTTTGTGCGTTATTTAGGTGCGGGTCAGGTGCGTCTTCCGGCAGAAGCTCGCTGCGTGATATGAGAGGCTCGTAATTACAGGGCGATGCACAGCAGCGCGCATTCAAAGGTTTCAATTTTACGGGATGTAGTCCCTTGGATCCACCTCTATCTTCAGAAACAAAAATAGTTTCTTCCAACTGAGACTTGGATGTTGTTCCCCCGCGCAACTCAGAGACACGAACAAGCTGGGTTTCAATTTCTAGAGGATTCATCAACTTCTGACAATCTGTTTTTGTACAAGTGACCTAATTTTTCATAACAGAAAGTAGAATCAAATCTTTCATTTGATTTTCTGTCACTTATTTCACCTATCACATTGTTAAATCATAATACTAAAAATTTTGAAACCACGGTCAAAAATAGCAATCAGAGTACTCTTCACTGGCTCCGTATATGCCCTAGAATCAGTGTGACATCTGTGAAAAAGTTACGAACGATTGAGTTTTCGAAAAATGGAGGCAAACTTGTACGCCAAACTCATTACACAGAAGTTTTGGAACACTGATCACGCTCGACAGCTGTGTCAGTATTAGCTTCGTCATTACGGTCAGTCCCCGGTACAAAAGTTCCATAATTCACGAGCTTTTACATTTGCAAACATGGAGCAATTAATGAATGATCTTTTCTCAAAGAGGGTTTTCCAAAAATTTACCTAATTTGCAACAACTGAAGAAATCTCTGTGTTCGAATGTTCGATTAACTGAAGTAAATGAGCTCTAACAGGTGTTAAAATGAAAAATAAGGATTGGAAGTGTAGTCAGCATTCATTCCGTACGAAGTTGTTGATTTGAAGCGAAACATTTCGTCAATGGCACAACGATATGTACATGTATCAAGAATATTCTCTCAGTCAAGTACATTGCCCTGAATTTAAATTTATTTCCCTATCTAAAGAACGAAACTTTGCTTATTCGACGGGAAATTTAGCTGTGAAGAATTAAAATAACCATCTTGAAAACTTTTTACTGTTTCTCAACATTTTTGTCATCAATTTTCCGTTGTAATAACACATATAATAAGATCAACCCTATCGTTCTAGTCCGAAAATCGGGAAAGGAGAACCGATAATAAAATTTTTTCAGAAACCTAAAGAGAAATCAGTATTCTATTTTTTCATTTCAATGAGTTATAGATGTGTGTGAAATTGGAAGTGATCTATGCAAGATGTAAAAAGTCTAAAATGTAGACAGTTCACTGAAGGCGACCAAGTCGCTGTCTCCAGGTTCATGCAATGTTATCCTCAGAATTTTTGTCAAATGTCCCCAGATCCTCGTTGATTAGGTCTTCACCAACACACCAACACCATTATATTGCGGGCTAACGCAAACATATCCAAAGTGATACCGTATTTCTAACCTTCTGCATAAAGAGGACTGAACCGATTTTAAAAAGCATCGATACACAGCATGTTCTGCCTGGTTATGCAAATATGTTTGATTAAATGAAACATTCAAATAAGTCTTACACCCACAAGTTCCGTACATTATGGCATTCTAACTTTTGTATCATATAATGAATAATTCCATCGAACGATGTTGTATAATCAGTGAAATAGTTATACTCCTAATTGCCATGTTCTTTAGGTTTTGTTAAATTTAGTGCTTTAATACTTAGGCTTGATTATTTTAAATCACTAAAAATGTTAAAATTTAACGTGAAACAATCTGTCGGAAGAACATTCTGCTAAAATTATTTCCAAGCTTGGAGCTGGTATGTCAACACTGAAAATATAAAAAAAGTTACGCCGTGATCACAGTACTATCAAATAATTTATACTCTCTGGTAAAACAAAGAGAAACACACCAAAATGAGTGTTATACGAAAATTATTTACAAGGGCTGTCAGTAACATCAAGTTAGGCACTCTTAAAACTACTTTTTGAAGCGGCTGGTGCGCCAAAAGTTGATAAAACTAAAAGGTGATTTTTTCAATCCTCAATACTCTTGCCAAAGCGATGAGTCCCATCAAAAAGCCTTCATTAAACGAAGCAAACAAAACCAAAATTGTTGAATGGTGCACAGAGTTGAATGAAGGTCAATTTCAGCAATGTAATTTTCGCTGATGAGTCCCGTGTAACGCTCTGGATCTGATGGGCGGTCATCAGGCTTTACTGTTGAATATCGTTTGGCAGGAATGAACTTTCGCTTACAACAAGGTGGTGGAGCCATGTTTTGGGCAGGCATCTAAATAAAGAGATGAGTTACTTGGCCTCTACAAACTACTAAAATGATTGAAATTCAATGCAAATTCACATCGTAAGCTAATAGAACGACGCCTTCCTTCCCCAGCATGATAATCAATTAACTAAAAAAAGGTGAACTCTGATATTTCACTATCAAAATGCACTCGTGCAGTTCAGAGAACACAACCGAATGGCTGAAAGACCGTGACTTCAGAGGGCACAATTTAATAGTGTGGTCTCCATACCCTCCCGATTTGAGTCACATAAAAAATGTATAGTTTATTGTCGAGAGGAGGATTTATGCTAATGGCAACCAATACTCAATCTAAGAAGTCCTGAGGGAAGCAAGTGAAAGGGCTTGTCGATCAATTAAATCATCTCAGAGAGTACAATTGATATCTGCTGTTGACTGACATCTCATTGGGTTAGCGAAGAATGGAGGAAACCATGTTTGCTCGCAGCCTGCATTAAAAGTTTAAGTTGTTTTTTGTATTCGATTATGCTTTGTCGTACCCAGTAATTGAGGACAGAAATACGTGTTTCCATCAATGAATTACGAATTAAAAATGTTATTCTTACTTTTCTATTCCTTTACATAATCAAAGTGAACGTTAAATTAAGTTATAAATACTTATAATATATCATTACAAATTATAATTCTTGTCTCCCTTGAAGGCTTAATTGAGAACAGTAATTCGAAGATATCATGGACAGTTCTGAAAACGCACTTGTTTCTACAAATCATGCATATGTGTCCATTAAAATATTTTTCAAAATTTACCATGCGTAATCAAGTAGAGCGCAATGAATGTTCAGCCCCATGAACAGTCAGATTCCAACTGATTGATCTAAGTTTTATTTGGACTATCCTATGAGCCAGAAATAAGCAAAAAATATGAATGGAATCAAAAATATAGCTTTTTGGGCCATGGGTGAAATTTTCAAACGTTTTGCTTCAAGGATATGGTTATTGCGTGATGTATTTGAAAAAGTTTTAGAGCCACTCCGCGAACGTGCTAAATTCACATACGTGAACTCAATTATTTATTTTTATAATTGGCTTGCTATTCATTTGTCTGTTTTGAGAGCAATTTTCGGATATTTATCAAAATACCCCCAAAAGAAATAATTATCACACAAAAAAGACTAAAAAATGAACTTCAAAGGTTCGATCAATCGCTATATTTCGAGTAATAAAACAGTACTGTTTGAGCTCGATTCCATTATATAAAAACATTTGCCTAAATTCACATATTTTGTCCATTTTTACCTGGATTTACCTCCAATTTTTTTCATGAAATCGTCACTCATGATATACATTGAAGGAACAATTGCGATAAGAAAGTTTTACCAAGAAAATTTTAATGAAAACTCAGTTTCCTTCGGTGAAATCACTTAAAAACGACGAATTGAACGGTGCACTTATGATAATTTTATGGGTGGTGCATCGTCATGGAGTGTTGATGTACAATTCATCGTGGAACTAAATGTATTTTTCCTGGCTCAAAACGTGTGACATTACTCGTACAGTACCATGAAAAGACATTCGATGAATATTCCCTTACCCCGAATTACATATGCATCAAATGGTTCATTTAGGGTGCAGAACAATTCCTTCAATTACATAATATGTCTCACTGTTTCAGCCGTCGAATCGAGGAGACCGTCCAAAATAGCGAGTGTTCAAATAGAGGCTGCGCAACAAAACAATTTGAAATATTTTCTCCTCCGTCAGCAGCTGCAAATTTGGTTGCAATTCTCTATGAAAAACTTCATGAAAATGGACCAGGCGCTCAGCAGCCGCTAGAAGAGAAGTAGTGTGACAGAGAGAGATGAGGGTCTTGCCCGAACGTTACAAAGAAACTAAGAATTTCCTACTGAGCTGCCAATAGATAAAGAGCAAAATTCAATAAGTTGGCATAAGAGCAAATTCAAAACTGAAGATAAGTTTGGTTCAGTAGCCATTGCTAAACACGGATATGGGAGTTGCGACGCATAGCTTGTCGAGAAGAATGAAGTTGTTTGAAGTACCGTCTAATACTATAAAGTGAATAGCATTTCTTAAGAAAGATTACCCAAATGAATATTTGGAAACTGCACCTAACACTAAACCTTTTAAATAAGCAATTGAATTAAAAATTATCATCTCATGAGAACATCAATTTGAAGAAAAACGTGAAAGTTAGGGTTTCTGTGTCAGGAGGAATGTTTTTTTATCCGAGTACAATCGTTTCATTTGTGTTACATTTGGCTGTTGAAACAGCAAAGAAGATAATGAGAAAAATACTGGCTAAGAATTACCTGAGCGAAGTGATGAACATAATCATTACGTATAGTTTATGATTCTTAACTAACTGAAATAGCCAGTGCAGATAGTGAATATTAAATTTGGTAGACACATGATTGACTTGTCTTGATACAAAGCTCTTCTAAAACCGAATTTTTTCATTAATTTTCACTGCTGCACTGATATGGGATCTGTATAACTGACAAAATTAAGGAAGTAGAATCTGCTTTTAAATAGGGGCTGCATGTTTCTTTTCATTCGCTGAGGCTGTGGACATAAGTCTATGTGTGCAAAGAACGCATTTGCATCGCTATTCAAATAGCCATTTATTAATTGTTCATTAAATATTACATTTTGAATGAGCATAAAAAATGATAGTGAGGGATCGCGTGTCACCGCCAGTATTGGTGTTCATGTTAAATGAAGGGTGCGGTTTTCGACGTTGCTGAGCCATTTTACTGAGAGATGAGGTAGGTCAATAAATCCGGATTACAATCTGAGGAACAGATCGTGGGCTCAAGTCGCTTCGTGGTACGCATATCGCACAGCATGGTGGCATCTGAGGTTATACCCGGGTGGGGAATAGGTTGTGCAGCCTGTTTTGTCCAAATTCTTCACGATTTAAAGTTTCGTTTGGCATATATATTAAATCATTCTTAAGTTCGGAATTTTCCCTACGAATTCAAGTTTTGTTTAGCCTGTTGAACAACAGAAAGAAGATTGATGAGAATTCGAAAACTTACTCGATTGATCAGAACAGGCTAAACTGTTGATTAACATTTGTTCTCGATCAAGGAAAATTTGATCAAGGAACGACCGGGCGCTTGCGAGGAGTCCCAAGAGCAGCGACAATATGCCAGTCATATTAGGACGTCACGGTGCCTAAAAAGTCCCTAAACGCATTACGCGTTACACGAAATGACTAAAATTTCCGTTATTTTATGTTATGACTGAAATTTAGAGGTTCATACAACGCAAATCGCCAAATCTAGCCCCACCTAACCTAACCTAACCGAATCTAACACAACGTAAAGATTAAGCGAATTATTGATTTCATGTAATGTCTCGAATGTTTAGGCATTCCACTCAATGCCTGGTAGCACGGTATGCCTTGTTTACGCATTACACTTGATGAAAAGTTTCACCACCTGCCTGTAACATATGTATATATCTTGTCCATTTCTGCTATGAGTTTTCATACACTTATGACTATAGAAAAGTTGCTATGATTGTTTGAAAATTTTATAGTTTATGTGCAACTATTCACAGGTAATAAGTGACGCTACGGTGTTGAATCTGTTAAAGGTAACATGAATCCAACACCCATTCCGTGGGTGAAAGCAACTCGCAGAATTCACATTCAAGAAATAAGTTCAGAGTTCATTGGTACACTTGGTGCCGTTGGCCTCTTATCTCTTCATTAGGTGTGTATGAGGTCAGTGTATGCTGTTTATCGCAGTAAGAAATAAATATTTAGCAGGGATATTATTAGGTAGGTTTCAGGTATCCGACCTCTCTGGAGCAGAAGTGTCCGGGACCAGTCCCGCCATCTGGGGACACGCAGTCCAGGAAACACGTGTACGAGGCGGCACCGAGCACGGCTGTGGTTAGCCGCGCTGGCCCGGACTGCTGCTGCTGGCGACCGGAGGCGCTGCTTCGAGACCCAACTGCTCTCGGAAATAGCCACGATTTCGTCGAGAGGACCAGAGGAGGGCTGTGCCGGATCAGATAGGTCTTCAGATAATAAACAGCGTTTCTTTAGACCTAGATTAGATTAGGTTAGATTTAAGGCAGTCTAGGGAGAAGTCGGGAAGCCTGTTCCGTATTTATCCATCGTTTGCTTGTTAAAAAATGTTATTCAACCTATTGCCATTTATTTTTATTTTTATTGTTTAAGTTACTCCATTGATTTCATTACAGTTTGTTGAGACTTTCAGTTTTATTACCTCGCTAAGGCCTCGTAGACCACCTCCTCGGCTAATTCTCACGCGCTGGTTGTGATAAAAACTTTTTGTTGCGGTGAAAATTGAGGTTCGGCTGCTGGTGCATTAAGGGGCGTAATTATTCAGATATCAAAATGGATTCATGGATAAATGCTGCATTTTTTAAGTTTTGGGTCCTCCAAGTAATTTAGTCCAGGGAGTTCTTTCACCGGTCTCGAAAGTATAGATTTCTTACCGAGTACTTATGATAAAAAATGCCACCCTGTTTTGGGGACGAGGAAATTTCTCAGAACGTATAAGAAATCGAAGTGCGCAGTGAAACTGTTCGATATGATGTCAATTTATTTTTATTATGAGCGTTTTTTATGAACTGAAATAGTATTGTAAGGCTTATCTGAATGCCGCATGACTTTTCGGTTAGAGAAAAGTACTTTGATTTGTCTGATAATGAGCGTTTCCCTGTGATTTTGTTAGTCAATTATGATTTTAGTTTCACCATAGCTAGTTATTCGAAAACTAGTTGTTGACTGAAATTTCACAGGTAAATCGTTTTTTAATATTGTAAATCATGTCCTAGAGTGTATGCTAATTTGAAACTTTTCCCAGGGTAATTGCAATTTCAAAATCGAGGTAGAAACTCATCGGGAGCAAATCTTGCAGTGGAAGATAGCAAGTTTTCCAATTGAGTAGCCGGACGAGTGCGGGCTGACTGGATGGGGTGGAGCCCGACGCTGTTCGCACTCCAGCTCTCTTGCTGTTTTCTTATAGCACTTTCAATTGCCTCGTGCCTACTTGTTGCAGCCATCCACGACTCACGGGTGCGCGCTCCAACGAATGAGTGAAATTTGTAGTTCGGAATTGATTAGGATCACGGCTTAGCAGTAGCAATTGTTAAAGAATAATGTTTTGTAGCTGGAAATCTTCAGGTTAGAATCAATGGAGGAGTTTTTACGTAGAAGTACACGGGATGTGCCATCGATGTTGGTCTGTCATGGATAAATTTCTGATTCATTTTCTTGCCACTTTGATGGTGTAACTTAGATTCTCATGTTTTCTTACTTCCCTAGACTATTATGTTTAGTCGTATTTTGTGTTTTAACGCCCTTCTCTTGTCAGCGAGAAAGCAAAAAATGTTGTCTCGTTACTGCATGTTTGGATGGTTCAGGATTCCCTTTCAATCAGTGATCGTGGAATAAAATGGCTTACTCGTTAAATTGACGTAAATATGAAAATTGTACATGGAAGTAGAGAACGCTTGTATTTCAGTTTTCCACTGAATTATTTGGACACCAATTGTCCAGGGTAAAATTCTTTTCAACATTCACTTATGCAACCTAAAGGGTTATGTTGCATTTTGATGTTGATGTTTTTTGAGATATTTATTGATGTTACTTTTTATACTACGAAACAAAATTTCAATAGATCGGACTTGAAATTGTTCATTTGAATTTTTATCATTTTTTCCTTTTAAATTACTACAATATTATGACAATTCTCACAGCTTCATCATAGGCCATACTTGAAATCGTATGAAACCATTTCGAATGCAAAATATCGACTGGGGTGTTGATTTGGGTCTCAATTTGACCACAGGGCTCAAAATATGAATATATGTGTAATCGTTTCGAGGGATTGAGCTCAGCAGCCAAGGTCTCTGTTGTTGCTGTGGGAAAAAGTATTCCCTTGGCTACAAAAAGCACTTGAGATCAGTATGTGTTCCAGTAAGCCTTGGATATTAGACGAGTTTATATCTCCATTGTCACTTTCAGTTTCTGCCCCCAAAAAAATAAAGGGAAATTTTGTCCAGGAACTGAAGTCATCTTCAAGTTTCGATTTTAATTCTATGAGCTTTAACTTGTAACGCGTGCTGGAGCTGGGCGTGTCATCTCTTCCACCCCCACGTACCGACTCTCAAAAGGTTATTCACGTACGCTTCATTCGGGTGCTGAACGAATGTACAGAAACTTCTGTGTGGTAATCTGATTCTCAAGAGTATTGACACTGCTTGTCGCGCTTTATTGCAAATTGAGTTTTTTTTAATATTTTCAGTATATGATACAGTATCTAAGTGAGCTTCAATGCCAAATGGTTCCTACCATGGGTAATATTCTTAGCAATTTTTTAAATGGATGATGCATTGTGAACTAAGTTAAATAAATTACATTTCATATTTCATTTTCTAATGTGTTATGCTTTCTTCCTAATCCTGAAAATGTCATCCGAGTGCCAATAAAACTCGATAAATTTCTTACAACCCCTTGTGATGTATTTGAGGAAACACAAAGGGAAACAATAGAATCAAAATTCATGATAACGAAGTATACTAACACATCAGTGAATGCATCATTTAACGACCTAATTCCCAAGATTGAATATCATATAAAAGGTTTGTTTGTCCATGGAATCTTTTAATTGACTAATTTGAGAAGCTATCGAGGATCCAGGCACATTTTTTACCTCTTCCAACAGGGTCTTCTCTGATATATATGTACTGGGCATTTCTTTCTTAAACCTTGCGTTTCAAGATGAATCCAAGTCATTTGATGGGCAAAGCAGAAGGCCAAGTTATGGAGATGTCCTACTTAGATGGCCAGAGTATTCAGGAATAGGATAGGAGTGCGGTGTTACAGTACCAGCCGACGTCTGCGTGCAAGTGCCAGATCATCAACCGTTTATCCAGGAATCAGGAGTAGTTTTTGTTAGTGATCTTAACAACTTCTGGCACTCAAAATGGTCTTACCAGTTCGTTGCCAATGATCCCTGCCCCAAACATCGCTTCGCCGCCCCCTTGCTGACGCCCAAAGCGACTGCGACGAAAGGCTCCACGAAGCGTCCGCGCCTTGGCACGTCCATTGGGACCGCAGCTCGGTCCTCATCCGCAAAAAGAATATTGCAAAAGTTTGTTTTATTGTATTTTTTAGCCCAGACGCTACGCTTCTCCTTGTGGTATATGTTTAGGGTGGGTCTGGTGATGTGATCGACACTCAGTGCTACCTCTTTGAGCCCCCGCATCTTGTGCTATGGCGGTACAGGCCCTAGCCCAGCATTTCAAATATTTCAACTCCGATCGCTCCATAATGGCTCGTTACGTGCTTACGTAATATCCTCATGTCCCTCTGGCTAATGTATTATTTTCTTCCCTTTGTCTTCACTCTCCATTACGTTGAGGCTCTTCCACTGAGAGAAATGATCGCTTATATGTGTGCAACCTAAGTGTATAAATACATTCGTTTTTGATATAATGATGCAGTTTACCCCTGATAAATTCATTGTTTCCGGGCTATAATGCAATTCCGCTTCAATAATTCTGAAAATGAATACAAAATAACCAATTAAATTGTTATCTAATGAATATAATACGGAGCATCTCACGGTGGAACAAACTGCTACTGGCATGCACTTGAAAGTACATAATTTTATACACTTAATCAAAGGAAATTTCGGACTCGTCTATGTATTTCATTCAACAGTGAATAGTCATATTCAGAAGCTTCCTTCATTCATACCCAGTCTATCTTTTCCATTGTATCTATAATTTTGGCCGTCGCGGCTATGTGTGCCTGCTTAGCGCCGTCATCGCCGTGTGATTCTGTAAGTTATTCTCTTAAATTTTGTGGCACTACATATTGGAAACGGTCGTTCAAAGAAATGTTTAACTGTAGTCGACCGTCCTTGCCATTTTTTGCAATTTATTAATCGCACTCACAAACATCTGAGAGTATAAGACGATGCATCTTGATATATAGTAAAATTCCCTTGGAATTTTTTTTGTCACCTGCTACTAATTTGGCGTAGGACCTCCATGAGTACCAATAATGGCGGTAATTATGAGAGGCATTGAGTCTACACGTGTCCTCATGAACACCATGTAGACCTGGTTGATTTTAAACCATTTTTGCATCAACTGATCTCTTAATGCGGACACACAACGTGGACGATCTTCTCGACGTCTAAATTGTCTTTCTAGGAGGTCCCACAACTTTTTCTTCTTGTGGGTCTGGGGACTTAACTGGTCAATCTAAATACTTGACACATCCTAAACGACCGTCCTGCCAATTAGGGACCGTTTTAGCCCAACGCTCCCGGCGGTTGTCACCCTCGAAAGGAGATCGAGAAACAACAGGCGACTTATTTTCCGGGAAGCTTATAAAGGAAGTTATAGCATAAATATATCGTCAAAATGTGTAAATCACACAGTACCTAAACTTATGTATCCGAGGCTTACTCACACTAAGACAAGGAAAATGCTTCCGGAGGCATTATTCTAATCCATTCTTTTCTCTATCTTTACATACAACTTCAACGTTCCTCTGTTTCTTGCACTTTTCTGACATTACCCACTACAGCGACACCGTCTACCAGGTCTTGGACCATCTGTGCGTTCTCCGCCGTTGTCAAACGTTGCTTCATTACCATATTCTCCCACCTGCAATAAAGCACGACGCATTAAAAAACGGAGCATTACATATCCATTCACATGACTTCGTGTGCGCTGTATCAATCGTCTTCAAATTGAAAGGAATATTACCCTCAAGAGGAACCTTCTTTGCACTGAAAGTCACTTTGATAATGTGTCCTATTCTGAAATTATTTGAAAAACCCAAACTTGCCCTTGGAACCAAACTTGGAAGCCGCCTGGTGCTGAACTGTAGAATTCGATTGCTATAATGATGTTGTAAAAGCTAATTTCAAGTTTTCTTTTACTACCTATCATGGCTTTACTTATAGATGAACAATAAAATGGGTAAATTTGCATTGTCCATTAGTAAATGAAACTGTTATGAATGACGGATTAAAGAAGTGTGTATATTTTTTCCTATTAAGAGTCGATTTCTATTATCTCAAAGAGAAGTAATGGACAATATTACGTATGATGGGTGAGAATCCTCACTCTCTTTTGTTGTATGCCTATTTCACATTTGTATAGTCTCACTGTCACGAGACGTGTGTGAATGTTGCCAAGCGTGTAATGATTGACTCAACTGCCAAATTTGTGCTTTAAATATGACTTGTTCATCATTTTGAAATACACCTGCTAGTGAGCATCCAAGTAGCGCACTTCTTTCCGTGTTATGATGAAAGCAAGCCTCTGCACATCATGAGCTGGACGTGTATAGAGCAACACGCTTTAAAAAATGTTCCGACTGAGGCACGGGTAGCGCCATTTCTCTTTTGAATTGCGCTGCCTGTGAAGCTCTAAGCGTAAGCAAGGTTGGGACAGGAAATTTTCTTTTCAAACACAGTATGATTTTTTTCTCTGTCATTTCCAACGATGGCATCCGTGGAACTACTGCATACTCCGACCGCTCAGACACGGAGCCCATTACAGCGATAATCGTAAGCTGAATTGGAAGCCAGTTTCGGGTGTAGAAAGCGAGGAAGTTACTTATTGTCGTTTCACAGACTTATGGTTGTTTGGCTTGGGTTGGGCGAAAAATCTTTCCTGCCGTTAATGCAAATCAACAGAACTTAAGTCTAACAACATTAGAACCTTTTTTCTCAGTTGGACATTTCCCATGATGTGAAGTTTCCATAAATTTGGAAGCGGTGCGCGCGGGATTCATTCGATTGTTTAGCTCGCATTCCTATACAGTAACTGCATTAGACTGCAAATCAGTTTCCAAAAGGAGAACCTCGGAAAGTAAAATGTAGCGTTACGTGAAAAGCCTGGGAGTGCCACGCTCCAAAACTTCAATTTTGGAGTAACAGTGCTTTTCATTTCAGTAAACAACGCGCAATGGATTTCTACTTTTTTCTTTTTCTAGATGCAGCCTTGCAGTGCTGGACAACAGCCTGAGTTGAATTTTCAGAACATAACAAAGTAGCAGTGAATCTATTCAAGCCTGACTTCATTTCTTAAAAAGAACTACCCTTCTTTATTGTTTGACGTCTCTATGTTTGAATGAACACTCGACTAAAAAACATGGCGGGAACTGTAGCATGGCGCCTTGGGTGCCGCATTCGTTACCAGAAGTCGAAAGGTGGCTTTAAGCTTGTTGAAATATGTATGAATAACCTTGAAAATGGCAATGCATGACGCAACAAAGTTTCCACCACTGCTCAATAATGGGTTACAACGAATGAAAGTCAGCTTCGTGGATATGAGGTTAATGGAAACTGAACGCTGGCCAAGCTGCTCGTGATGCTCGCTTGGCGACCGACACAAATATGAAGGACGAAGAGGCAAAAAGAAAAGGTGAGCTCATCCATCGTAACAGGACACCAAGCCCTTCATCAAAAGGATATTGAGAAATTTGCAAATCTGTAGATATGTTCGCTTCCATAGCGTTTCTGCCAACAGTTCTTAGTTATGCTATACATTAAGTGCTAAATGATAATCTAGTTTTTTTCTTCTATGTTGAAAACCGTGCTTTCAATTCTGATAAAATTTTCTCGCAACGTTAGCACTGACAACATACGCGACCAATGAAATTTTTGGACTGATCTGCACAATGGAAACATACTGGTGCCATTTTTATTACATCTGAAAGCTCGTATACAGTCACATCGAATTTCTTATCACTGACGAGAAGGTAATGCACCGTGCCTTCCTGAAAGAGAACGGATCAGTTTTGGAAGAAATAACTTTTATGGAATGAATCACTCTCAAATTTGGCCCAGTAATGTTAACAAGCACATTTTGCTCACAGAATTTTTCTCGATTTCTCCAAAAAGAATGAGATATTTTAAAAAATAAATGATTTGTATAATTTTCGAGTCTCTCCATCTAAGTCAATTTATGCACTAAAACCGTGAGGTTAATCTTATTTATGTGCATTAATGCAAGGAGCTTATCACCTTGAAGGAATAGAATCTAGAAAAAAACGCAAAAAATATTGAATGCATCATGAAAAAATTCCTTTTCAAGTTTTGTTACATTATAGAAAGTTCACCCTGAGAGTGAAACTTTTACATTAAAATTCTTTGTTGGATGAGCTACGTTTCATTTTTGTACGTGAAAAACTTATGGAGGTGAAATGCCTCAAAGCCAAAGGACACGTTCCAAAGAAAAGGCTTGGTGTCCAATGAATTTTTTTTTTATTTAATCCCTTCCATACGAATTATGTTCAAAAACTGTTTTTAAATATTATGAAATAGATTTAGAATGATACTCACCAAGTGTAGAGACTGCTGCAGAGCACCTGAGAGAAGAGAAGGGCGAGGAGGAGTCAGAAGTAGGATTGTAGACTGGGCTGCTGTGAGGCGAGCGTAAGCTCCCTTCTAATTCATGAGCCCATTTGAGGTGCAGCAGTCACAGCCCTTTGGTAGCAGGATTTTAAATTGAGATTATTATAGAATAATGCATCGTTTGCTTGTGAAAATATGTAACTTTATCAAGTGATAGTTTGTCTTCTTCTTCGCCTACTACGCAGTCAGTTCTGCAGGTAGAGATTCACGCTTTTGATATGTTATGAAGTCCGGATCAAAAAACGTTTGACATAAAAAATACTTTCTCAAATATTTGAAGAAACTCCTCTTGACGGTCTTCTGAATACTTGATGGGAGGTTTATCGCTATGGAAACGTGCTTCTGAATAGAGATCGCAGAAAACAGCTGTTTATTCTTATGTTGGTAAGGAGCGTATTGAAAGTCTCAGTGAGGAGTGGTGTGGACATGACTTCCATTGAAGCATATTCCTTCTTCGTCAGATTTCTGAGGGATGTCTTTAGATGTCTTTGCAACATCTCGCGGGTTGATTTTATCAGTTTTGACGGTCTTGAAGCCCGAGGATGACTTTTCCCTGACCTATTGCAGATTATTCATTCTCATTGAATAGATTTATGGTTTTCCACATCAACATTCTTTTATAATTAATTTTCCATAAGATTAAAGTTAAGGAAAATCTTTTAGTTTTTTCCTCATGCACCGATAAATATTGGACGCCCTCTCTAAGTTCGATTTTATACTAAAATACAGATTCGGTCGTTGAATTTTATTTTCAGTAATGTGTTCTTCGCACAAAACTTAGAAAGATATATATTTTAAAATCCTGAGGAAAATATAGCAATTTTTTATCGTTAAAACCTCGCTGAAATATTTACCACATTCCACTGTCCAAACCGACCCCGTGGAACGCCAGCCCTGCTAACCGCCACAAGCCCAACATTCCAACAAAAGAATAACTTTGACCTAGATTTGTACGAGCTATACAACCACCTACTCAGCTAGGAAGAATGTAGCGTAAGCATGATCAATATTCGTCCGTTATTTAATATACCTAAAAGTCCAGAAATATTTCCCCAGCGACCTTCGCTAAGGACGAGTTTCCATTCGAACGATTTCCATACCAGTGACGCTTCGTTCCCATCCTACCCGACCCTTCTCGGCAGCCACCTTTCTACTCTCAAACGCACACACGTGATAGTAGCCCTGCACTATTCACGTACTCCTACATATGTATAATATATGAGGACAACATCCAGGACATGTTGCTAGAAGAATATCCGCGAGTCTTCATCGCTGCATCGTGTGAAATCCTGGCAGTAACACTGAACATCGCTCGCCTCTCCTGAGCACCCACCGGTGACGCTGATGTTAAGGCGCCTTGATTCCTGCATCTCATGGCCCGATCCTGAGCTGCTCGAGCCCTGGCATACAACATTCATCTTCATATGCATCTCCACGATGCATCATAGTCAGACAAGCTGATTACCTAACGCAATTTTGGGTATTTTCATGTACTTTGACAACCGGGTAACGTGAACATTTTATTTCCTCTTTTACTATCGATGGAATTATTGTTTCGGCACCGAATCCCTTTTTGAGCATATGTTCCGTAACCTTTGACGGCGGTGCATTCTGATACGATGTGTAATACATAAATGCTAGAAAGTCAAGGGTATTCAGTGTTCTTTGTCATATGTCAGCACGTTGATTAATTAGGAATGGTCTTTCATATTGTTCACATGACGTGACGGATATGTTTTGAGTAACTTAGGAATTCTTTAATTAAATATACTTTTTGACTTTCCCTTATGCTTCACTCTTCGTGTGAATTCATATGGCAAAGAAAAATCTTTTTCAAAGAAGTTATTTGCAAACGGAAATTACTCCCAACATATTCATATTTTAACTCGACACAATCAATTTTAAAAATATCACTCCAATGCCTTCAATCTGCTCGTGCCCTTAAATATGCGTAATAATTCAATAACCAGGCGCTATGAGTGTTTTTCTGTTTGCGCAAGCCAAGCGCAGCCGTGGTGTAAATCCCGTTAATCCTCGTCGCATCTGCAACTCCGCTGATTGTTCACGAAAGATAATCCTGCTGGAGAGAATTTAATAGAATAACATATAGTAGTTAGAACACGTGTGCTCTGTGATAAGGACGGGTGTGGTGAGTTGTTTCTTGATTTTAATATCTTCAGAGGCCTTGATTTTCTGCAGCTTGAAGACCGTTTTTAATTCGTCTATCCTCATTTAAAACGGTAGCGTGAACAATAATTATGGGTCGCACTAACATTCAATGTGGTCCGGAAATTTTTCTCGATATAATCATATCATAACTTGATAAAACTAATTAAAATAAAATATCACTCTAGTATCAATGCCAGAAAAGTGAACCTCGGGCATATTTTTGGTGGCGCAGAGAGAAGGCTTCTGACGTACACGTAAGCCGATTATTGCTTAAGTAAGTACGAGAAATAGAGCTTAAACGCACTCGTATCACGAAAAGGAGGCACCGTAAGACATAATATCTATGTGAGCAAGCGTAAAGAGCATTTCTCTTTCGTAACATAGAGAACAAGATCTAAAACTTTACCTGTATCTACACGAGCCGGCAAAGGGGTGAGAGAAGGAACAATACAAGTCCTGTAGGACAATTAATCGTTGAGGAGCGTCGGCCCATTAGGGGAGATCAACGAGCCGATCTCCTGAGAGCATTTGCCTTCTCTATCTCGGGCTGGTAGTCCCGCGCGGTTTTGTAGTGTGCAGCTGTCGTAATTATGACGGGGAATTTGCGGCCAAGCTAATCCCACGTAGAATATTAACTGGGATAATAAACTGGGAAAGATGAGGGCGAATACTTAGTTTTGCTTCACTGTGAGCTATCATGACAAATATATTTTGCATTTTTGGGCCAATCTTAAGCAAACGTAATTCAAGCGTTTAGTGGCTAACCCACACAAGCTATAAATCAAGTTCACATGAGATCTGTCCATCCCTCTACTGAGAGAAAAATTCAGACTGGAAGTTTGTAAAAGCAAAAAAAGTAGCGAGCAGTAAGGAAAAACTGATAAGAAAACTTCAAGTGCCATGTTTTTCTAGATTCAAAAATATTTCAAATGAGATTGAGAACTGTCTCTTAAAAATTTAGGGTTGTACAAAATGAAATCCTTTCATTCATGCCCACACGATGATACAGAGTGTCAGAACTGGTGTTTACCACTGGTTTCTGTGACGCTTAATGAACGAGTAATAACTCACACCCATAAAACGACGCTAGTCTGTCGACAGCTTTACCAGCGGCTGCAGGGGTAATGGTAAATATACCAGGGCTGCTTGAAAATTTCGAGCGAACCGACTTTCTCTGCCACAGATCGCACACCGTGATTCATTAATTGTGACGTTGACGACGCAGTGCTATGTTTCTTATCACTGTGCACGTACATTGCACATAGACGTAGTGGTGCATGTATGCATCAAGCACGTAAGGTTCTTTTGCTTCTATTCGGAACAAGTTAAAAGTTGGATACGAAAGTGAAAAAAGTTATTTCAAGTATATATATTGGAGCACTATAAGCCTCTGTTTTTCATCACTTTGATGTAAAAAAGGCGTATTAAGGCGTAGAAATTGATCGTAAAATATTTTTTGTTCAATGGTTTGAGCATATGGTGAAGATTAGATACATAAACTAGAGAAATATTCGTACGATATGAAACAAAATAGGAGAAGCTGGAACTATCTCTTTCACATTTTCTTCTCAGGTCAAAATTTCGAACCTTGAAAATGGTAATAAGATGATCATCATTGTATTGATTGACGATTTAATTGTGGCTGTATCCAACGTCCGTAACTGCGCGAGAGGAAATGAAACGCTCACGACATTCTGTATTCAAAGTGACAGATCTTTGGTTTTTATCTTATTTTCTAGGTATCAAGCTCCCGGCGACTAAGTTCTAGGTATCATTCTCCGGCGTTTAGTCAGAATAGATAATTCAGACTAAAGGAATTCAGATAATTCCGTCGAAACTCAAGTGATTGATTAGTAGTTTTTCAGTATCCGGAGAATGATTGATCCCTAAGCTTTGGCATGTAATTTATACGTTAGAAAACAGGGGAAAAATATTAAAGCTAAAATGTTAAAAGCCCTGAAAATGTATCGCAAGATTGCTGGTAGTTTGATTTATTTCATAAATTATAGAAAGTGAAAAATTCCATTAGCTTTGGCCATTCAGATTGTGGGAGAAAAAGCATTTTATGTTTCTACTTCAAACTCTCAGACAACAGCTCTTTGATCTCTTGCAATTAATTAAGTCAAGGAAACGGAGCTCTCTGGCTCTTCCTACATGCTGGGCTAAATACTTCACCGCAGCTCATGCTGCTCAGGGCGGTAATTTTTCTTCCCAATTACTGGCTGATATGCAAAGTCATGATAGAGCTCACATTGATTTTTGTCCGCAATATGAGTGCTAGTCATTTAGTCACAATTCTTGTTCGTCACCAATTCCCGAAACGTGATGACATGTTGATGGTATCACGTGAGATCTGAAATTCAGGATTGTGGTGCAATACTGCTGTATGTTTTCTGTAACCAACAATGCTGTTCAATGCTGACATGTAACCAACTAAAGCAAAACTCCAGAAATTCAACGTCTTGTTCACCGTTTATCACCCTCTTTACACCTACGTAACACTTGCTTTTAACTCTTTACAGCCCAAAAGGATGATATAATCCAGCTTCATAAGATTACTACAGATTTTCATTAATAAGCTAAATGCAGTCATATTGCACATACATAAAGCTGTAATTTTTTCTTCGTACGCAGCAAAATGGAGCCTTGTCATGATGTCTATAGTACAATATAACCTGGAGATCAAACAAAGTGTGAACACAAATTTACTTAAATAACTCTTCAGTGCAGCAAAGTTATTGATGATTTTTCTTCTCAAAATAATAACATTGCGATGCAGTTTACCTGTTCCTTTCAATGTTCAATATTTCCTCGTCTAGCCTTCACTACCCTTTCCTACCTATCAGTAACCTGACTGCATATTGTATTTACACAGGTAGTTTCTCGTGAGATATATCATCCGAGCATTGCATAAGTTTGGCCTGAGGAGCATCAAAATTTGCTGATTGATGAAACAGGTTTTACTCTCAAGATTACTTCGCACACTGAAATCAATAGGGCTTAAATCTGGCGAAGAATGAGCCCACAGCTCCTTCAACTAGAGAGCAACCGTATTGTCCCTACACCAATTTTGAGAAAGGTCGGCCGTATGAAAGGCGGCTTCCTCCTGTTGAAGAGTAATTCCAGAATCCCCATAGGTTGTAAGGATCCTGGGAATCAAATTGTTCTTCAGTAAGTTCAGCTATGTGAGATGGTTTATCTTTACCCTTCTGCGATGAATATGAGCGGAGTTTTCTGCCCCGTGAAGGTCACACCGCTCCAAATCATTACAGAGGCCGGTGTTCGTTTGGCTCTATCATGACAGGCGGGTTTTCAAAGGGATGTCTTGCTTACATTGCGTGCCAAATTATTATCCACGTTAATTTTCTTTAAATGTTTTAAAACTTGTCTTATCAATTCAAGTAAAATTTTCTTTGTTATTTTCCCAGTCAATCGAGGGTACCAAATTATTAAAGAGGCCTAATGAAACTCACAAACTTGAGCAAATAAAAGGCGTATTAATGTTGCATATGGATATTTATTCACTAAACAAAATAATTTGCCAGATAATTAAATAGATAATAAAAATAAACACAAGTTACAGTTTTAAGCAAATTAATAGAAAATGTGCTTTGGAACGCTCCTTTGGAAATGACTTTGGTAAGGGAACGCTCCATTGAATTTGTTAATTTTTGGATATCATCTGCTGCAATACCCCGAAAAAAATCAAAAAGCACTTCCCACAACTCATCCTTGCTCCTGAATTGACGTCAGTTGGCGTTAAGTCTTAGCTTCATGATACTCCACATGTTCTCACGCGGGCTTAAATTTGAAGACTTTGCTGGCCACTTCATTTTTTTTATTCCTTGAAGCTTAATTGTTGAAGATACTCAACGGTCTTACGTGCAGCATGCGAGGGATTAATATCTACAAAAAACACAATGGTTCTTCTAAAGGTATAATAGCTTTTTGCCTTTTCAACCACAGTTCAAGATGCTCCTCCAGAAACGCTCTATAAGCATCAGCAGCCATTTTGACGCCATCTGGTCCTCTCCATGAGCCGACAAATGTTCCTCCAATAATTCCAGCCCAGATCAACTTCCACCACCTTGTTAGCGTCCCAAACGATGATGACGATTCTGTTCGGTCATTAACCATCCTTTGCATCATCCATCTTGGCCATCATGAATTACACGAGTTTCATATGTGAGCAAAACTTTAGAAAAGTCAACCTTCGGATTATTCTCAGTCCATTTCAATCTATTTGGAATATGATTTCTCATAAACATGAGCTTTGCGACTGGTTTCACGGGACTTGCTATATTCCTCACAAACCGACACCGATTACTTTTAGACCCGTTGAATTCCTCAATGCGACTCAAAAGTTCTTGACTGGTGACTCCAGGTTTTTTCGAGGCATCTCGTTTAACACGTTTCCTGCAACGACAGTCTTTATCTCGAAGGGAAATGACCCACCGTTGGGTCAAATCGCAGGAGAAGTGTTAATTCGTAACTCGGGGCACCGTGAAATAACCCTAGACTTGCCTTTATCTGCCCTTTGGCCCACTTTTGTAGGGTCGGCGGTGAACTTCTTCACTGTTTGGTGACACTTTCCAATAATTCTAGAAATTTCTGCGGTAGTTTTAGTTTTAGAGAGCTCTGAGGTAGTAATTTTTTTTCCACGGTCACCTAAACTGCTTCCACAGCTCATCTTCTTACACGTTTTTTACACCATTGTATTAATTTAGCACTCTCGCGTTATCATAAAAATTACAAAAATTGTGCCCGTTTCTTTCCCTACGGCAGACCAGTCCAAAAAACGTTCCTAATTGCATATGTTACCAGTGCCAATGTTGTGGGAAAATTGTACTTTAATTGAATGTACGGTTTTTAAAATATTAAAAAATTCGCGATAATAATTTGGCACGCAGTGTAGTTTGTGCGTATATTTGGTCATTTTTGTGGTTGTAAAATGCTTAAGCAGGGAATAATTTTTCGTCCGTCTACAACTGTGGAGGCTGAGTACCATTTTTAGTTTTTCATGAAGAAGCGTTGCCCTACTCAAAGTTTTTGCTTTTATTTGTTAAACTCATTCACTAAAGCTAAAAATTGTGTTGCTGAAACTTTATAACTTAGCATAGCCGACTCTTTGAGCTAAGCTCGAATGCTAAGACGTAAAATATCTTTACTGAACATAGCCAAAATAATTTCAACTACTCATAGTCGACTCAAATTAACGTATTCTAACTAAAAGCTTTACAAAAGTTTTCTTTTAATACGTTATTTATTCCACAATATCTAAACTCGACCTTTCTTCGCAGCAAGTGAATCAATACACACGGGGTTCTATACAACCCAAGCCTTCACTGGTACACGCTTTCTCACTTTGATTGCAGTCTTTGGTGATCGCACCAATTATATATGGCCGTTGAAGGGCAATTCACCCTGCAAACATAAAAAAGAATGCCGCTGAGTTGGCCGAACGTCAAGAACCATAAAGAAAGACCAAAAAGCAGGCCAATATTCCGGACTCGAAATATGCCAGCATGAGGCTTATTTTTCGGAAGATATTAGCCATACTCAGCATTGTATCCCGAACGGTAATGCTTTCGACGATATTGAAGGCTCAATAACAGAGCTTTAGAAAAGTCGATAATGCAACTGAACTATTTAAAGGATGGAGAAAATTTCTCGGTTTGGCTGAATTGTTTTGACATTTGGACGACGGCTGTTTTGCTCACTCAGCAATTTTGTGTTTTCTTGAACAATTTCTTTATTTTTATTTTCAAGAAAAAATTAACAAAATGTATTCTCTAAAAGCTTTTTGGTAAAATAGTGGAAAAGAAAACTTATGCACCATGTTCTAGATTAGAAAGCACTGATTCCATTACGACGGCAAACTCTCCCATTATAGAAATTCATTACATTCACCAACGTTGAGCTGACGAAATTTTTCAATTTTCGTCATTCAATACATGTATCTTATTCCTAATTGACTCCAGTAAAAATGAATATTACTTAAATCTTGAGGTGCAAACTCTTTCTGTGTATATTGTTCAATGAAAAGGTTATTGGAATGCCATTGCGTGAAGAGAGGTATATTACAAGGTATTCCTCAAAAATATTTGCCGACCGTAAGCTTCTGAGTATAACGCAAAATAGTTTAAAAGTCTCCAAAATGTTAGCCAAAAAATTTGTCTTATATTTTAAAAATCAGCGCAGCATTGTTTCATATTTATACGTGTGGGTTATTTTTGACCGAAAATCTAAAATATTTTTAGTGAAAAATTAGGAAACATCATGCGGACAAGCTAATTGTATGTGAAATTGGAGCCCAACTGCTTAATTAGCTTCAAAATTTCCTCTTTTTAATAAACTTTACAAAGGAAAGAAAAACCTCACATTTACATAACATAGAAAACGGATGGCATCACTCCTGATTGACAAATGGTCTCATATTATTTCAGTCATTCCGTGGTACAAGATGAGATTTTTCTTTCCGCTGTCGAACGCTTAAAGTCAGCCACAAGATATGCTCCGGTGGAAAGAAGGTATCCCGGTTCATCAGAATGATTGCCATCACAATGGGTCACTCAGGACAGGAAGGGTCATAAAGACGAGAGGAAGAACCCACTTTATTTGCCGTCAATGTTTGTCCAATGAAGGCTGGCAAACACAAGACTGCTGGAGCGACCATGCAGCCACCGGGAAGGAGATATCGTGCACCTTCGTTCTTCCTGGACGAGCCCAAACGCATCCTTCACTTCATGGATTGAAATAATTTAGAATGAAAAACGTTATTCGACGTGCGTTCCGGAGTTTCACTACAGAATTTACTTTAGTTCTGTCAAATTGGGTTCATGCCTCCAGAGGATTCAGAGTTCAGTTATTTTGTTGATGGAATGACATTGTCAATAGTCTTGATTTTTATTTTCTAAGAGAAGGCGATGCGTTGTAATCTAAGTGCAGATATTTGTCTTTAATTCATTGATTATACGTCACAGGGCTATGTGATATCGAAAAATATCTGGCTTGGCGATGTTCGAGCCCAAAACAAATGAAATTAGCGTTTTCTCAAACTTGCAAACGCGCCAATGACTGAATAAAATTATACGACACAATTCCAGTTACTTTTGGGTCCCCCCTTGTATATTTTCAGAATTCTACCGAGTGTTATTACAATAATTTCATGGCATTCGTATGATAACCAAAATTAGATTAATGTTCAATAGATATTAATGTGATCTTTTCCGATTTTTGTCGTGCATAAATATGGTTCAATTAAAAGTAAAAATTTCATTTCAATGCCCAAACAACCAAATTTGTGTGTGAAACTAAGTAGTCTTGCTGCAAGTGCAAAATTTGAACAACAGATTCGATTGAGAAAATTTATTTCAACAGTTGAAGTACAGAACAGAAAAAGAGTAACATATGTAATATGCCTCAAATTTATAAAATACATGATGAATTTCACGACAAAATAAATTTTGCCTATGAAAGTTTGATAGTTATCTGAAAAGCTCTATGCGTCAAATTAAGGAACGTTTCTTTTTTTAAAGCGCATGCGTTTAACTCTATGACTTTATACTATTTAACTGTTTGAGATTACAGTTTCAAGATTATACTCACGTAAATACTACTTCTTTCCATGCAAACTTTGAATTTCGAAGTTCTTGATAGTCAAGCGCAGTGAAATAATTCAAAACACTAACTTAAATCTGTGTTATACCATGAAGCTTTCCTGTGCATAAAACATTTTGTTGCATAATTTTTATTTCAGACAGGAAGGGTCTTGAAGGGTGAGGTCCATTTCATATTCTATGTTTACCATGCCAGGGCTATGTAATGAAGAGAGCGAGTTTGTGGAGCTCATTAGGTCTAGCACATCAAGGCCCAAACAACTAAACTTGGGACTGGAAAGCATGCTACCTGAGTTCTCCTTTGTAGGGCGAGAGGCTCGGAATGGTTCTGTCCAGATCAATCGAGAAAAGAATAGTAAAATACGGAACATGATGTAGTAATGAAGTGAGCTATGCATTGCTTCCCCCCTCCCCCTTCCTCTCTAACGACGGCGCAAAATGAATGCAATTTCAGACGACATTTGAAGCAAGTTTGTGTTACACTCGTGATATATTTACGAGTATTTTCATTTACGTGAGAGAATGAGAGAAGTGAAATCAATCACAGTATTAGGCTCCTAATAAGTTGATTTACAAAGCAAAGCTCATATGATTGCTGATGTAACTTGCCACAAATGGGAAATGATGTATGTGTAATTTTGCAATTTCCTGTAGAATTTATTACGTAAACGCGAGAAGTAGATGTTCGACGGAGGTCACCACCATCAGTCTCCTGTTTAAGAGTATCATTGATCGAGCTCCTTTGATGTCAGACTAGAAGTGACAGAGAAAAGTTGCTGCCTATGATGTTTCCCTTATAAAATTAGCCTTCCTGGTTTAGATTACCTAGAGGGACTCGCATCATTGCACGTCCGCCAAAGATAAAAGGAATCTCACCTAAGTAATCGATTGAGGGGCAGCAGCTGACGGTGATTGGGCATACATGGAGTTGTGTCGTTTTCACATATGATTATGTGTGAGGTTCTTAGCGTTGTGATATTGCCTCGGTGGGCATGTAATGGAATATTAACGTCCATTAGCCTCTCCCGACTGCGATGTATATCGGTGATAATGGCATGAAGTTCTCGTTAGCTTTGTGAATGGCGCAATCAATGCTAGAAATAGCCAATAACGTAAATAAATGGTTAGGGGCGAAGCAAAAATAACCGTAGATTGTGTAAGTCTTAAAGTTTACTTATTATACGAAGCATATCTCTTTGATAAATGCTCAAATTTTGTGAGTGTTATTAAACATCTTATACGCAGAACGTGGAGTAATTAAAAAACTAATTTCTAAGCATAAGTACAAAGATGTTCGAAAAATATTGGTAGGGTGAATAAAGATGAAATTGAAAGTGTTTCCTAGATAATAGCTCAGGCGAGAGCTCTATCATTCGTTTGTGTAACCTTTCCTTTAGCTTTTCCTCAAGTTTTATTTATATCAACATCCATGTAAGGAATATATCTTGTTTAGGTATTCAAAAAACAAAAATTTCATATAAAGTGAGTACGGACAAGCCATGCTATTTTTTCTAGCTTTTCCAAAATGTGCTTAAGTCTCTGAACTAAAATCGTGGCTACAATTTCTGATCATAGTTACTCGGTGAGAGCAGAGCGTCAGGTTTAATTCGCATCATGGAACGCCGTGAAATATCCCTGGACTTGTCTTTATCTGCCCTTTGGCACACTTTTGTAGGGTCGACTGTGAACTTCTATAATGTTTAGTGACACCTGCCTATAATTTTGAAACTTCTAGGGCAGTTTTATCATAAGAGAGTTTTGAGGCAATAACTGTCTTTTCAGTGTCACTTAAACTGCTTTGACGGCCCATCTAGTGACAAATTTCTTACTCTTTCCTTTTAATTTTGCCCACTTGATTCACTGGGACAATAACAAAATGGTGCCAGTTTGTTTCCATCGTTCAGATCAGTTCAACAATTTCACTAATCACGTATGTTATTAGTGCCGACGTAGTGTGAAAATTTCGTTTGAATGGAATTTACAGTTTTTAAAATATTAATGAAATTACCTCGGTAATAATTTGACACGCACTGTAATTCAGTACGATGATGCTGCATCTCACCCTGCTAGATGGCGCAAAATTTCTTGGCATGAATGGGAATCAGCGATGACCGTTCGATGGTATGGTCTCATTACTACCCTAATTTGAGCCCAATTGAGGCAGCATGTCTGCAGGGACAGGAGGCAGTTCACTGCAAGGAAAAAATTATGGAGATCAAACCAGAGAATAGCAAGCAATTTGCCACTTTCTAAAAAAGTATAATAAACGGTATTTGTTATTAAGCAAATTATGAACGCTATTCAAAGTAAAATATATTTTGTGAAGTATTAATTAATTCTTAGAATCCTTTCTGATGTAACTCCACGAGTTTCTCATGAATCGATAGGTATTGAATCATATTCAAGTATTCTTGCTCAATATTGTGCTACATCAAAATCAAATTTTGTGTTCTAAATAACACTCTTAAAGTCTAATATCAGATTGAGTGTCATTACTAACACGAGAGCAGGAAAACCACCTGAGAGCTTGTTATATTTATTAATTGGAATTAATATGGAATTGATAAAAAATTGTATGAAAAATGACCCTACTGGCAATAATTGTCATTTTAAATATCTGGAACAAACTAAGAAAACCATACGGCAAATAAATTATTTTATTCAAAAAATTAAAGGCTTACGCCGATTGTGACGGGAATGCAGACTGGGTGTCATTTAGAACAGGTCGGCGTGTTCAACGGCGGCCACACAAAGGCGTACTGTTTAACGTTCATGCAGCTGATACGTTAGCTTAAGGCTGCTTGCGAGACATTCAAATGTTAGCAAATGCAGAAGCAATTATCTTAAAATACTCCCTGCTGTCTGAGTGATCGCACTTCTCAGCGTGGGCACAAACAACCGAGTTGGGGGGCAGTGTAGTGGGGATGGGTCGTGCCAAATACCTAGGAGCGTACACGACCACTCGAGCACCGTGAGCTCTAGGAGTCCTAGAGGAAGTTTGTCATTCAAATTACAAATGGCGCCTATTTAGAATTATTCACCAAATCAACGTTGAAATCTCTTCGCTTGAAACATTTATGTAAAAGGGAACTAGAATCTTTTCTGTGTTTTGGAACCAAGGGCCGAAATTTCAACGCTGGAGAAAATTTATTTCTGTCACCCCAGTCATAGTTGAGCTGCTAAAGCATTTGCAGTAAAAAATATCCTGGCAAAGTTTCTGTCGATCTCCATTTTTTTTGGCAATTCAAATTTGGCATGTAATGTATAAGAATTGGAACACTGAATCATTAGCTTTAACTATTAAAATTTGGGAGGGGACCGTCCCATCATTTTTTCGAAAATCACAAAATTTCCTGTTATTGTGTTTATATAATTCAAAAATGTGTACTGAATCTTGTGCCAAAGTTTCGTCTAGTGAAAAATTTTGCCGACGGTTCAATTCAATTCCGACGGTTGAAACGGGAGTGATGGGGAGGAAGGGAGGTGATGAAGGGAAGGAGGGTCTTACAGACTCTGTAGATGTGGGACAAGTCGAGCTCATAACTTTGTTCTTGTGTTATTTTATTGCATATTATGCATTCATAAGTGTAATTAAGGCATAGGACACGTTTTTTATTTATACATTTTTTTCAGTAACTAATCATTTTCTTCGCAACATCTTGAATATTCCTGCTTGATTTCATTATTTTTTACTATTCCACGCATATTAATTTAACTATACGACTAAGTGTATTGACCTGGAGTGCTTATTTGATTATTTCTCGGTCTTTGAAAGTACTTAGCCTCGCAACCACTTCCTAAGCCCAAAAAATTCAGGCGCTTATATTCAGGATTGTGTATATCAAGTAAACATATATATAAATATATTTCAACGACCTCTTTCAGTAGGAAGTAGAGCATTTGGTAGCGGTTATCGGCCGGGTAGAAAAGTCACGCGGGGATCTAACGGAACTCCGAGAGGAAATAAAATTCTTTTATTTTACATATATCTTAAATTAATTAATAAATAAAATTAATTAATTTTATTTATCATACGGGCGAAAGTGTAGTAAATAACGAAACGTGATAAAAAAGGACAGTGAAAATTTCAATAATTGAGTATCAGCATAGTCGGGCAAATGAGCTTTGCATTAACTAGAGAGCGAACGAGCTTGAAGAATAGATGCAATTAAACGACAAGTACTGAACTGATTTAACTCAGAATTCTATTTCCCAACGTCCGCGCATTAAGGGACTACAAAGCTCACATACAGTAACTCAGTCTGACCTACTCAAACGAGCTGCTCCAGGTGAGCTATCGCAGTATTCCAATAGAAATTAACTATTCTATCCCAGCTTGCAGTTCAAGCAAATTTATGTCTTCTAGCTCATTCGCTTAACTCAGATGTATAACAGGGTGCCCCTCTCACTGGTCTCTCTTCTCCAAACTGCATCGTGTCCCAAGTCTTGTGCCATATTTCGAGACGCTTTCTCACCCCTAATTTGTGATTGCGGTCGGTGTCGTTACCTACGTCACTTGCATTGTTTGTATTCCTAGAATAATCCTAGATCGCGTTGCAGTTTACGTTCGGCGCTGCGTAATTAACTTTGTTTGAGCCAGGGAATAGGACGCCTACGCTTGAAATGCCCGCAGCGTCTCACACGCCTCATGCATTCCGATGTACAAGCACAGGCATAGCCTGCTACGAACCTGTCTACATATATACAATGAACGTCTAATTACATTCAAATGTCGTGCTGACCACAAAAGCTTTTTAAGCAATATTTTAAAACCAAATAGGCCGTTTTACGCAAATTTTTTATTCATTTTTTTTGCATAACATCAGTAGGAAGTGCTCATGTGTATATATGGTTCTCCTGTAAAAATCAGGATTTGCTCATTTGAAAGACTATAAAATCTTCAATATTAGTCCTACATAAATGATATAGAACTCATTCGATGGAGAATTTTAATGACAAAACAGTTTGTTGAGCAGAATTTTTCTTTATTGAAACTTGAGAAAGTTACAGAGCTCAAAATGAAAAAAACTTAGCTAAATTTTCATGTTTTTGAAAAAAATGAAAACTCGCATAAATCAATTTCTCCAAGATAAATTGGCAGAAGTTATTGTGCAAATTGAGACGCACAAAAATGACCTGCCTCATATTTATTGTGCAAAAATTGTGGGCTTGATAATATTTTGAAAATTTTCAAAAATTCCCTTTTCTTCCGATATCCTGTTTGCTTTCAAGAAATCGAAAAAATTGTCACAAGCAAGATGCGTTACTTTTATTGAGTTACAAAAGTGTGTCAAATTTGAAGAAAATTTGTCCCACAGGGAATTACAGAACTGGGACGGTCCCCTGAATTCAATTTGAAGAGAAACGGAGAAAATTAGAAAAAAAACACCATGACTTACAAAAGTTGGTTAACAGTAAACAGAGCTAAGTTCTAGAACAGGAAAGAAATAATTCTTTGCCTTTTTAAATTTTAATTTTAGGCAAGGGAGATGCATTACCTCTCAGGTGGCACACTCAATGTCCCTCTTTCGATGTATTTCATTATTTTCCTTCTCTGAACTCGATTTACTTCCGAGCCGTATTATTGACTGGCTTTGTGTTTTACGGCTGGAATTTCTTTAGCATTGCATGAAATTAGAAAGAAGCTCGCTGCTCGATTTTGTGTACATCGATTGAATATTGAGTGTCGTTTGTTTATTAATGGAGTGAATGAAGTTATTAGACAAATATTTTTTAATAGGATTCTGAAATTTGCTGCTGAACTAGTAATTTTAAAAATCAGAATAATGATCCTTTCCCCCGGTAACTTGAAAATTACTTCAAAAAAGCTTTTCATATAGAAAGAAAGTTAATTTTACTCTAGACAACATGTAATTCGAACGTCTGGAATATGTCATAGCCTTCTCTACAAGCAGCATACAAGTAAATTGGAATTAAAAAGTTGCATTCAGCTCTTCTTATTCCAATAAGCCAACACAATGAGACGCAAAAAAGCTGAAGCAGTATAACGAATTTTTATTACGCAATGCCTGGGGATCGTGAAATTTCAATATAGTGCAGCAAAGCTGAAACCCTTCGTAGAATTAAATTTCCTGATTGAATATCTCTATCACAGAGTCCCTGAAGACAAGTGAGTGTGGTCTCAAGTCACGTGAGTCAATTTCATGAAGCGATCGGGCGCGTGTGGGCAAGGCATTTGTCGAGAGCAGCTGTTTTCTGGAAAACAAGAAAAAAATATGAACATAAACAGCAAGGGAGGTAAAGAATGTTAAATTTGAAGAGGGGGCTCCATTAGCGTTCATTTTATTTACTCTACTTCATTGAAGCCCTTCACGTTGCATGCACGTGCTCTATTAGGGTCTCCTTGGGCGACATTGTTGGAATTCAGTGCGAATTTTACTTCCCTGGAACTAAGAATCAGACGCTCAACATTGCTTTCCGTTGCACATTGAGAATCAAAACTACCCGACGTTTGTGTCTAACAAAATTGCATGTTTTCGTACAATTTTTTAGGGTAAAGAATTTTCAGCACAATCGAAAACTGGACATTTTGCTCTGATGATACTTTTAAACAGTAGTTCCACGAGTCGCCAGACCGATGGTAGTTCCCTAACTAATCATCTAAGTTAGAAATTAGGGTACGCACATTGAAGGTACCTTAGAATGTAGGCCGTACAGGATCTGCTCCGCCACTGTCTTACAATAATCGAAGCATTCGGAGAGAATCTAGAATTTCAATCCAACATAATCGAAAAGTATTTGGCTCTGCCAGAGAGTATGATTTCCTTTCTATATCTCTAGAAAATCAAATTCAATTCCTGATCTTCTGAGATCGAAATGCTGAGTGAATCGATCAATCGTCTTTAATCATTTTTTGAGCTGAGGTCCACGGTTCCAGATTTTCTTTGATGATGCATTTAGAGGCCTACAGTAAAGCATGCTTAAAGTTACGTGCCTTCAAGTAAAGATCAATCTTGTCTATGGACTGAGGGAAAAATAAAGAAAATTCTGAAATATCTTGTCGGATTCACGATTTTCTACCCGCATCGACCATCAGCGCCCGCCTGCACTACGCAAATCTGACGGACTCACACGCGCATCGACAAAATGCGAGCTCTTTCCTCTGCAAGTACTGTGCAAAGATTGTAAAACTTGAAATATAATTTCCACGAAACTTCAATATCAATTTAAAATGAAAATAACTCACTTTAAGAGTACGTATCAACAGTGCTATTTTTCGATTTAATTGCTTCCTATTAATTTATAATTACAATGAGCAGCCATACGCAAAAATAGAACCGTTAAATTATTAATTGAGCGATTTTCCGGGTCAGATACAAACCTGAACCCGATTGTGTTCCGGCAAGTTGTTTCACCTAATAGCAACCTGCTTCTGCCTTAAAAATTACTCTACAGTATACGTGTATATGCACATGTGGCTACCTGGGTGTGTGTGAGCGTGTGCAAGTAAGAGAAGAATGAGCTTAGACTTGGTTGCAAGGTTGCAGAGCTTCTTAAGTGAATGTGAATTTTTACTTCTCATTTCCTTAAAAGGTTCAATCTTTTAAGCTGATTTTTTCAAATTTCGCTTGTATCTCAGAAGTGAATAAGAAATTTTCGTATATGAAACGTTGGCTGATAAAACATTTCCTATTTACCAGGGCCAACCTATGCATTTTGCTGATGAAATATCTGAAAATTAGAATTATTAGTTCATCATAAATTGCAGAGAAATTACGTCATATTGGAGTCTCTTGATGATCTGATCCCCTTAGCGAAGTGCAGATGACGGGTCGTCAGGAATGGCGTGTACCACAACAATTTCTACAACTTGCCTTCAGCAGCCGTTCGAAGAAAACTGTATTAACTAATCACTATTCCACGACCGAGTGGTGTCAGCGCTTTAAGACTCGTACAGCCACCAATTTGGAAAGCAGTAACATCGGAACAATCTTTTCAATGAAAAATAATGAAAATATTTACTCAATTTCTTTTGCGAATTATCTAAACCGTTGATTCAGTGTATGAAAGGTTGATGATAAAGTTGAAATTAGCCAGTCTTGCCGTGAAATTTGGTTTGCGATGAGCCGGTTTGTAATCTGACCTGCGCCAGTTGAACCATCCGTAAGAAAATCGCATGAGCATGCGAGCATGTGAGTTGACACTGCTTGCTCTTTCAAGCGGCAACGCATTCTTCATGTAAACCGAAATTGAGATACAATGTTGGCTGACGTCAACATTGGGGAAGCAAAGGAACAACTGCCCTATCGTGTTGATCGACAGTTGTCCAAGCTAGAAAAAGCAAGCACGAGGTTTTTGAATTCGATTTCCATTTTGATAAGGTTTTTTGCCTGCGAAGAGATGAAGTAGAACAAAATTCTACTTGAAGTTTTACGAGTCTAAAAAAATATTTGCACTTGACGAGCCCCGAGTTGTAAAAATACAGCTGAATGATACACTCCACAGCTTCTCCACCCTGCCACTCGGCTCGGCTCGTCCCCCAGTTGGTGGCGTCCAATAAAACGACCGTCCTTACCCTCCAGACTTTGTCTGCGGACTCTTTCCTTTCGCCCCAGCTGGGCACACAAACGTCATTTCCAACGTGCGGACTTTGCTGAGATGGAGTCACTGAGACAACCGCAAGCCCCATCAGAAAGGATTATAATTCAGAGAAGCATTCTAATGATGGCGAGACCGATATGGCATTCATTTAAGGCTACAAACAAACCATCTTTAACCGATGTAATTGAGTTTGTATAACAGAAGTTCTATTTTTATTTGAATTGACCTTTTACAGTCAAAGTTTTAAATTCTATGTCATTAGGAAATCTTTATGCCATTTTCTTTCCTTGTTAATAGCGAGGACAAAACTCGCTCCTGCAAACCTGTTTCTTGTTTTGCCGGGCTTGAACTAAATCAATTTTTATAGGGAGAGGCGCAAATGGGGAATGCGAGTATCAAATTGGAATACCACATCATCTGAACTTATAAGTACTGCACTCAGGTAGAAAGCACTGGAAATAATTTTCCGCTTCTTATTCTGCCAGTTAAATTTTTTTGTTTTTGGAGAAGGTCTTGATTTACAAGCAGTGGAACTTTGTAAACATTCGTTAGCATTTGTAAACATTTATTTACCACAAGTAATTCACATC
>VOMN01117163.1:0-21894 GCA_014899125.1 Orchestia grillus
ATAAATTCAACGAAATATCCAACAACCAAGTAGCACACAACAATTGAACGTTCTTGTAACTCGAGTGATACACATTTACTTTTTCTCAGATTCTTCCTTAGTAACTATGACTAAGCGTAAACAAATGTATGTGAGCGTAAATAATTATATCCCTACAAATGCACTCGTATAGAAGCGTAAACAAATGCCCTCGTATAGAAGCGTAAACAAATGCACTCGTATGGAAGCGTAAACAAATGCCCTCGTATAGAAGCGTAAACAAATGTATTCTTCGCAAGCCACGAGTCCGCAAGCACTGAAGCTGCGGCCGACCAACATCCGCTCCACCAACCAAAGCAGGGCAAGATAAGGGCATAGAGAAGATGCTCATTTCAGCCTGCCAGTCCCCACCATGTGGGCGAGGCGGCCAGTACGAGAACACAGTCTCTGCGAGCCGAGAACCCACCATTGCTGCCGGCCAACGTCAATATGCCAATAGTTGCTATCGATTTGGAATCATAAATCATATTCCAGAGCGCAAAGTATTATTCAAGGCGCAAATTTATCATTCCTTTAAAAAAAGTGCCACACTCACTCACTCACTCCCTCTCTAATAAACCGTGTCAGACTTGGCTGACGAAACGGTATTACTGCGCTAAAATAGAAGTTGCGAGCACAGTCACCCATGCCGTAATTAGGGGTCGCAAGCTGTCCGTAACTCTATCATTAGAAACATTAGAGGCTTGCTCTGCGAATAAACCCTTTACAGTACAAGGCCAATGCACGGGAACAAATACAAAAATTCACACACGACTGACTTCTTACCATTGCAATTTTTCGTAGTTTTGAGCTGTAAAATCGGAAATTATAAGTCGCAATGGATCATTGTTAGCATTTTTACTCCAGGAATGGGAAATGTGGAGATTATGCCTGTAAGATTGATGACCGACATCTCTATTAAACTTAGGCTGATTACTACTGAGCCCTCTCAACTACAGCCGAGGCACATAACTTAATGTAATGTTATACCAAAAATTTGAAATTGGCACCGATATTCCGGTCCATCTAAATTCACATTACTCACTAAATTGAAACATAATAGTTCGTAGTTAGCAAATAGAAACATTCAATACATGAACAACGAAATCAAACAGAAAATCATCTCATGGGAAAGGAATAAGCAAGGATCACGGATTGTTGCGTAATATAGAGCCTTTAGTTTACTGGGTTTGACTGAAGTAACTCTTAGCTGAGATAATAAATATATAGAAGACGGCACTGCACAAGAACAAATTCTGAAGCTCACGAGATTTCATCAAATTTCTACACTTACAAATTTCAACACCGCACAGCCAATAAGATGCACTTACAGTTCTAGCGCTGAGTCAGCGTCGTCTAATAGCGAAGAAATAATTAGGGAGTGGGGAATTTCGAGTATCATTCTAGAGGCCTCAATAATCGTACCAGATTCACTTCTACAATCGAAGAATACAAATCCAACCACAAGCACATGAAACTCTCGTCATCAGTCCAGACGTGCTTTTTTAACCATCACCTTAATTAATTAAGTAACGGTAAAATACTTGCCACAACGCAACTCGTTCGTGTGAGAGTAGCACCTCCCAAGCCATTGTTTACGTCTGAACATAATGAACACATTCTCTTCATAAGCAGTATTTCCCAGTAAGCAACGTTCACGAGTCAGCACCCTCGTATACCACACACTTCACCACACCGGACGAGCTAGAACATGAGAAGGAACTATGTTACGAACGAAGAACGCGTGTCTACACACTTTGATAGTTTGAAGAACTTTTCAGTGATGTAGTCCTGGCACAGAGAATTTTCGAAGGCCAAGTAGAACCAGTAGCGCTGCTGGAGCATTTCCAGACACTCGGAGGCCTTGTCAGAGGAACATTTGAAGGAGCCGCACTTGCCGTACACGTCCACTCGCACGTGCGCCTGTAGCTTAGATACCAACCTGAACAAATGCAAAGTTTATTTACTCGCTTTCAAGAGTTACGCTGTAATGGGTCTCTTAAACTGTCCAGGAATAGTTAATGGAGTTCCTTAAAAACGAGAGCATGGGATATTGCAAATCACGATTGATAATATTGCAATATGCAGAGATAGCGTTTCATAAAGCCCGTGTGTCTGTTTGCACAGGACCGCACTATAACACAAGACCTATTAATATTTCAACAGTACCCGTCAACGTCTCGCTATTTTCCTTTACGAGACAGCACATGTCAGTAGAAGATAGTTAACGCACCCCGCCAAAAATGGCAAGACAAATGATGTTAAATTCTTAAAATGCCCTTTTATTCAAGGTAACCCTGACATGAAATGCTATTTCCAGTATCACTGATACGAACTGCTCCATCGGACAGTCTCACTATTTAGTTTAGGAATACGGATGTGTGAGTTTTCTCTTACCTAAATCCTTAATTAAGAGCGCTACAGAAAGACGGACCAACCAACCAGCCAGCCAAGCAGGTAAGCAAGCAACAACTTTGTATAGGTATACGTATAATGGGGTATTTCCCGATGGCGCAGTACAGTACGTCTCGCTACGATGAGGTAGCAACGCCCCGGGATAATAATTCCTCCGAGGAACTCAGTGTTAGAAGGAATCCGAAGGAATGATCGGAGACTACCTTGCCCGTTACTGAGGAAATCTATGAACGTGAAAAAATTGTACGTCAGTATCAATTTATAAAAAATAAATTACGTTCTCGGGGAATAAGTCCATAAAATATTTTAATTTCAACCTTTTTATATAGGAGAGTGGTTAAAATGTATTCTATACATTAACACGATTGTAACTATGTATCCATGTATCACACCATCATTAAACACGAAGATCATTGCGGTATCTATGCTATAGCTAGATCATAAACTTCCACTCAAAGATTCCAACCGCGAATTGTTCGCGGGTCTTGCCAGCTAGTGAATATATAAATAATCAAGGTCCAGTGCAACAGATGCGAGCTTTGTATGACAGTATGGATATCAGCTACCACCAGTGACAAGCAGTACACTAGGGCGTAGCAAAAGTTCTTTTGATGTAGGAAACCTGAAAATTGCTCTCGCATTACTGAAATTTTCGGACGATTTCTCAGAACTGGAGTCCACCGTTTTACAAAAATCCGATAGAAAGCAGCGAAAAAAGACATTTCGAGGACGAAGGAGTGCCACTTCCACACCAGTCGGCCGTTATGGACAACACAGCTTTGTAATCATTACGTAGTGCACCGCTCAAAAAAAACATGAAGAAACTGATCATGACATGCCACACTCTACCTAAAAATACAGGAAAATAAAACATGGCATACTGAACTCTAAAAGTACAACCCAGAATAGCTCATCACAGCTCGTACTCCTAAATCCGCTACAGCAGCTGATAAATTCAAGGGGAATGTACAGTACTAGTGATGGTGGTAAAGATTACAGCGCTTCAGCAACGCATGACTGTCGCGCTGAAAAAGAAAGGACCATTTAGTACGGATTGTAGGAAAAGATGAATCTATGCAGATGTATTCCTACACAGGACCCCCTGCGCATAAAAACAGTGTACACATTAGAGGTGCTACTCGCATTGCAGTACTCTACAAAATAAACATAATTTTCACACAACTTTGGTGTCACCCAGTTAGTTATGAATGAAGAGGAAGAAAATACAAAGAAAAGATAACGAAGAAAGTGTGAGAGATGAAGGAAGTAAAGTGGGCATGAGAACACAAGTCCCGAAAGCCTATCTATAGCTGAAGTAACCTAACAGTGAGAGGTTCGCCTGCCACCTAGTATACTATAGACAAACCTAACTAACCTAACCATATTGCATATCCTACGTCTTCGAGACGAATGGGAACATAAAGTTATCGGACACAAACGACAGCATACACTCGAGGAGTGTGCGAGAGAACTCAACCTGTCCCTAAAGAATAGGTCCCTAAGATACGAAGAGGACAATCCCTTCAACTTACCCTCCCAGGAGTCAAAATTTGCAAAAACCAAGAATGAATTCCTTCATTGTGGAAGCTAGTCGAGTCAATGATACGAATGGTACAGTTCAAATCCAAAGAACACCCGTTGTAAAAGATGTGGCTAACACGATTCGTGAAACCCTGCACTCGACGTTGGGGGGACCACCCTATGACGTTGCAGAAATAACGGACAAAGAGCAGCAAGTAACTACATACGAATTCATTAGGTGGAATACAAGCCACGAGTTCTCACCCCTCTCTATTGCTGTCCGAGTTGCAGTTGGACACAAACCACGCCGCCATGATGCTTTTGTTCTGGAACGAACTAGTGAGGATGGACGGAGTTCTCTGACGGGTCTCGAGGCGATAAAACCGGCCGTACCTGCGCACAGTGAGCAACACTTATGGCTTCTAAAGGTACAATTTCACATTTATTTCATCTTGAACACCGTTTGTTTTTATCAATGAGCTACGCAAGTAAAGTTTACAATTTCCATCAAATGAAGCTGAAAAGTCTGCAGTAAAAGTTTCACAATCACATGTAAATTGCAAGTATTAAAATTCATAGTGCAATATATACGCAGCCTCGCACTTAATTTTGGAATGATAGCACTCAGGCCATAAATTTACTCGTATTTCCTTTATTCAATTTCTCAACCAGATACGACTACTTACAGCAAATAGTTTTTAATAAGAGTACTTAGAAATAAGAGCACAGTGTTTCGCCTCAACTTCAAGTTACAGCGAGCGAAATATGCATCCAATACAAGGTCTTAAGTTCCACCCTAATAACTCAACCTTGGCCTCGTCAGACCATAGTACAGAGGAACGAACAAAAACTTGCAGGCTTCTGAATGTACCTTGACAAAGTTCAGACGATTTCTGACACGAATTGGTTTCAACGAAAGTGTATTTCTTGGTGTGTGGGAACAGAATCCCTCGTTCCTAAGAGATGTCGAATACATTTGTCGCAGTCACTTCTAAATCATTTTGAAGTTCATTGTAAAATCATTTTTTACTTTATGGACTATGTTCAGCCGTACAGTTTATAATTTTAGATGGACTAATAAGACGTGAACCAGGGAGTCGGGTCACCAATGGTTGAGATCGGTATTTTTAACATAGATAAAAGTTTTCGTAAGTCCAAGCCTCTTCTGAAACAGATCAATCACTTCTCTTGCCCTTCCTGGAAATTCTTTAGTCTTCGTCATACTAGAAATTAGTGTTGAACAATGACCTTCGCATGCAGCTCTCAGACATTGACTGAGGTACGTAGAGCCTTTATTAATTCCAACACGTTTTACCGCTGGGTTTTCAATGCCTTATAACTACTGGCGTGGTGACGGATGTGAGGTATGTGTGGTTTAAGCTTCCTTTTCCAAGGGAAGCACTCCGTGGTCACGTGAAAAGCCTCACCTGAGCCGAGGCTTGAACCCTGGTCCTCTCGGCTGTGAGGCCATCACGCTAACAGCTACACTATGGAGCCCAGTAGACAAAGTTTATTTTTCCATAAAATTCGACATCATTCACGTCACGTAAACTACTCTCGAATACTCGAGGACCATTTATGATTGATTTCCATTATTATATTTGTTAATTTAAAGCTCCCAATCCGCATGAAATATGAAACAAATAGAGCGAAGAGCAGAAGGGACCATCTAGTATGGACTGTAGAAAACGTGGAATATATGCACAGGTGTGCTCCCGCACCGGATTCCCTGTGCATAGAAACAGTAAGTAAATAAAAGAGAGTAAAAAAAGACAGAAGAGATAGCGAATAAAGTGTGACATTGAAATAAGCAAAGTGGACACGAAAGATACTAGTCCCCGAAAGCCTTACAGATAACCTTACAGTGCTCCCTTGAGCTCGCCAGTCTGCATAGCATAGGATAGACAAACCTAACAACCTAACCCTGCTGCATAACCTATGCCCCCTGAGGGGCGACTGTTCACAATATGTCAATGCTTTACTATTTGTGTATGCTTATACTGATTTAGTATTCAGCCTACAAAAATACATAAGATATTCAATTTTTGATGGCTCTGCTCTTGCGTAACTATGGTAAATAAACTTTTGATATTGGATATTTATCGCACACAGTTTATAGACGAATTTCAAAGGACTTGAACCGATTCTCTAGTAGTCTCTTATTTCCATATCAAACCTCATGATAAGAAATGACATAAAACAAATTTGATTAAAAGTACATTTGCTTCATTTTATCGGGTTAATTTTATCCATTTACCTAATTTCCTCTTTCAATTTCGAATACTGTTGGCAGAACACTTAATTTTATTAGTCTTCTAAATTTATTTTCTTTCCTTATTCTAATCCTTCAGATGTAAATTAAAAATCTTCGGTTGTATTTCTCGAAAATGAGTACCAAACCAGTGTTCAAAAAGCTGAACTGAAAGTTTTGCAATTAAATTTCGTATCAACATAAGTTTGTATAGCTTACGGCTTTTCAAAATAATGAACAACTTCATAACATGTCACGTACTAGTTTATGTTTAAAAAAGGCAAGTTAAAGCTCATATACTTGCTTAATCGCCATCCACACCAGTATATCTACTGTACTTACTACTAAGAATCTAAAATGCTTGCTATCTTGTTTGCTCGTGGTCTTTGACACGACGTTTGAAATATGAGATCCACTGAAGTTACAGCAAAACTTTCACACTACTTACGACAAAACTTTCACACTACTTATGACAAAACTTTCACACTACTTACGACAAAACTTTCACACTACTTACGACAAAACTTTTACACTACTTACGACAACTGTTGTACTACTAATTCGCCTCATTCTTCTCTAACGACCATAGGAGCTGAAAACTACTAGTTCACATTAACTTACCAACACCCAAAGGATCAAGTGCAGTCTAGTTTTCCACCAACGCAAGGAAATCTCGAGTATGTACATATAATTACCACAACGGGCCTAAGTCGAAGTACCTCACGAGTGCCGGTGAAACCTGGAAAATGATTGCTCAGAATAGCTCGCTCACGCATGGGCGTGTCAAGAGCGGAGTTTAGGGGACTCACGGCAAATAGACATCGGAGTCTCGACGGTAGGTCATCGTGTAATTGAAGACTCCATTGTATTGGTCGAGATCCAAGTTTGAATTGCATGGGGACTCTTCTAAGAAGAAGACGTATCTGGTGTGGTTTGCCCTGTTAAAGTGAAACGAATTCGAGAGTCAGCAGCATGGAAACAGACGTATTGAAATGTTTCGTTTCACAGCAGAAGCACGTTCATTCAAGAACCTAGAACTTCGAATTTTGACTTAATTTTTACCGAGTTCAAGTAAAACATTAGTTTTGGTCAAAAATAACTTAATTTTTTACAACTTCTAATTTTTAAATAATCAGAAAGTCGTCCCGACTCATGAAAACGTAGAAAAAAATTGAGCCCGGCGCTCACCTGTGATGAGGGAAAGAAAGGTCGCTGTCTCTGGCGTGCCAGATGACGGCGTCCACGGTCTCGATGTTGTAAAATGTGCGGTCAAATGTGATGAAGCAAGAATTAACGGGACAGCCAGCTTTCAGGAAAGGTGCGTGACCAACTCCGAAAAAGAAGTCCCTCTGACCAAAAAACTGGAAGGGAAATATCATTAATGACAACTTGCTAAGAATGTTATCTTTTTAATTTGGACGTTAATAAACTATTTTGTACTTAATGATCAAATCGTATATATTAACAGTTGAGAAAACTAGAAAACTAAGACAAAAACATTTATTTAACTGGTCAATGCATTAGAGCGAAAGTTCATAACAAGAAGGTACTGTAATATCCATATAGTCCTATTAACAAGGACTGGAAAATTTCGAATACAAATGAACAGTATTATTTCAAGTTTTACATGGACACAACACTCAGGACATTTGGCGTGAAATGGGTTATTGCTTGGTAAAATTTCGAGTGGGTAAATTTTCCGACGTGAAATGAAGCGATTCCTTATTACAGAAGCGAGTGTAATAGGGATGCAATACGTTACGCTAACATCGGGGTTTGAGGCCTTTTGTTATTCTATTTTTCTGTGTAGTACAATTTATTTATCTCATACTCCATAGCTGTTATTCGAGAAGTTAAATGATTATTTCATGTATATAGTAGAATATAGGCATTCGTAAAATTCATGTTAAAAAAGGTACAATTCCTCTTTTTATAACACCAACCAGCAGATTCCACTCCAGCCGTGGAAATATAAGGTTAGCATTTGGAGCAAACAAAAGAGTCCTTTTGTTTGCCAGTTATTTTACTATAAGTCTATTGTAACTCTTTCCACGCAGCACTATGGGAGACAAACACCATGACGCCTAACATCAAGTTTGAAATATTTCTGAGAGGCAGTAGAAGATGGTTTAAGAGAAAGAATAAAGTCTCAAGAAAAATGAACACAGAAAAAATACATACCGTATTCCAGTATAAAATTGTCTTATACTGAGAGAGATTCATATTCCGATGCGACACAAAAATGTTCCTTGGAGATCCATGCAGCGTGGGAAGCTTCAAGGAGCTGCACAAATTGAAAGAGAATATTACAGCACGTACACATGCAAGCCAATGTTTACTCATCTTCATCAATAGCATAATGAATTATTATTATTATTTCGTTATGTTTCAACGCTCCATCTCCACAAGAAATGTGATCCAAAGAGACCGAAGATAAAGCACCATTTAACATGGCCTATAGAGAATAGGGATTTTATGCACGGTGTGAATAACACGTAGACAAACGAAGCATATGGATGAAAGGAATCATAAATTGAAGTAAAACAGAACAACATTAGAAGAACAGTGAAACTTTACAGCACATAAGCATGAAGGTAAAGTATATTTCGTGTACTACTCCTCTCACAAGGCAGCCTATTTTATCGAAGATTATAAGTATAACTTAACTAATCTATTCGAATTCTAAAACCATGTTGTCATGGTTTCCTAGACAAAATGAATGCAAATTGTGGTTTGGTTTGCTCATACAAACAGACTAATTAGATGCACTTCCTTAAATTCTCAATTTCTTTCTATAGTATAATAGAGAGCTCCTTATCAGCCCTGAGCTTTTTAATAATAATTTTCAAACTCATGGTTAAAATAATAAATGATCCAAGAGTAAAGCTACAAATATGCAATAACTGTAATATAACATCACATCAGAGAAAAGTAAGAGAAGCTGTATTGTGGATTGATAAATAAAATCAAGATTTTAATTTGAATTCCGAAATAGTTTCAAATTGAGGCTCATAAGACATAAAATTCTTACTAAGAAATTCTTATACTGCAAGGTTGCTAGGTGCATGTTTAATTTGGTAACTTGGTTTCAAGATAACAAAACTATTACAGATAAAAATGGCTGTTTCAAGTGTTCATGGAGCAAATGGGAAATTTTAAAAAATAGATGAACTTATTTTGGTTTTGTGGATGTTTTAGTAAATTAAATTATCTCCAAAATAGGACAGAAATTCAATGCATCCCCTTTTAAAATGCTGACAGAAAATAAAATCACCAAACACACAAATATAAATGAAAAGGAAAAATAAAAAGCTAAAGCATGAAAGCAAGATATTGCTGAAATACAACACAAGTAATGCACACCAAAAGGTCATACGAAAATGGAACTGTAGGATAATAGGAGTAAAGCTATATCAGGTTCTTTTAACCAGCAGTTAGATGTACAGCAATGTACTTGAGACAAACAATATTCTCAAGGACACCTGGTCAGTACCGTAATGACATGATGAAAAGAAAAGAATATAATTTCAAAACTACAGTTTAGCAGAAATTAAATTAATACTGTTATGAATTCTGAACATTTACAGTTTAGCAGAAATTACAGTTAAGCAGAAATCAAATTAAATTAATACTGTTATGAATTCCGAACATTTTTTATACACAATAAACTGCAAATTATACAAATACAAAAAAATGGTTACTATAAAATAAGGATATAAGTATGTATATAGACATAAATTCATCATATGTCATATATGTTAATGTCATTTAAGAACACACCTGTATGCCAAGTATGATGACCCAGACATGACAACCACAGAGATGTACAACACCAGCAGCAACAGCCCAGTGGCTGCCATGCCAACCACCTTCACAAGAAAAAAAGAAATCACAGGAGAGTTAGAAAGATAGAGCTAGTATTATCATTAACAATGCCTCACCTACCTACCACTCATAACACACATCAGTGTGTAAGTTTTGAAATTGCTTTTTAACAGAATTGGACATCAAAGAAATATATGACCCACCTTTGTGACTTAGTTACTCTTACTGTATGTTGAGTAAGAGTTCATTAAGGCATAGGCTCAGTAGGTGTAAGTAAATTTCAGCAATTGAAACTAGCTACGTTTTCTTTCATAAAGCAAAAAATCTTCATTTGAAATCATACACATATTCATTGAACAGAACTAAAGAAGTTAGAATGTATAAATTCAGATAAATTTGTTTTAACACTTAAAATTAATCTACATCACAAAAGTACATGTACATAATTATAATATTATAAATCACATTTATGCAACTGAGTCATCATGGAAAAATATTCACACTAGAGCATAAACAATTTTTAATGCTTTATATACATTTCATTATGGCTTGGAAATTATATAACCTATTTTCCAATCAATATAATCAGCACTTACCTTTTTTGAAATCATTTCTTCAAATTTCCATGTTTTTTTAATCAAAAATGCAATCTCCTAACTCTGCAACATCCTCAACAGCATAAATTTGAGCACTAACTCATCAGCCATCTTGTAATGCAAAACAAGCACCTGAAATACAGAATTATAAGAAAAATGCTATGACTTGTAAATCCAATACATGAGCAGTAGATGAGAACAGCTTGATCTTAACAATATTACCCTAGTGAAGAAGATGAGTAAAAATATTACATGAATCCTACATATACTGGTGAAAGTGTGAAAATATTATCAATGTAACACTGAAATCCATAGAAACAAATAATAAAAATACAGAAATCAACTACATTACTGAGAATAGTAAAAAATCTCCAGATCAGATAGCAAAACTATAAAAGCAGGAAAAATTGAAAAATAATATAAGAGTGAAATTGAAAGCTTCAAAATGACAATGAAATTGCAAACCAGTTGGTAGATGGACAAAATACAGGATTTAAAGGTAAAACTATAAAGTAGATGATCACAGCAATCAAACGAAGGGCCACTGTAATCAAGCAGAGGGTTACAGTCACCAAACAGAGGGCCACTGTAATCAAGCAAAGGGTTACAGTCACCAAACAAAATGCCATTGTAACCAAGCAAAGGGAAGGGTTACAGTCACCAAACAGAGGGCCATAGAACCAAAGCAGAGAGCTACAGTCACCAAACAGAGGGCCATAGAACCAAAGCAGAGAGTTACAGTCACCAAACAGAGGGCCATAGAACCAAAGCAGAGAGCTACAGTAACAAGACAAAGGGTCATAGTAACAAAGCAAAGGGCTGTAGACTGCAGTAACCAAACAAAATGCCATAGTAAAAAAGCAGACAGTTACAGCAACAATGCAAACAGCCATACTAACAAAGCAGAAGGCTACAGTAACAGATCTATAGCGGGATTTAATGTTAGTTAATGAAAGGCATTTATTCAGAAATTTATTTTCCTTTTACACCTTTTCTCTTTTATCTTTCTTATAGTTCATTTTTATTGATTTTCAAGGTTATTCAAATTCATAGCAAGCTGTGACAAACCTAGCATTACCCAGCATCACAAATACAAATGTTTACATTTGCTAATGATTCTATAAATATTTACCAGGATTTGTTTCTTGCAAGGTAGCTATTTAGAAACAACTAGTACATACACCCTGCCAAAAATGGTGGGATAAATGATGATAAATTCTCATGATTCCCTCTTATTTACAATAACTTTATGTTTTTTATCGTATCACTGATACGGACTGCCTCATTAGACACAATTGCACTACTGTATTAGTTTAGGAATACAGACAGGGGAATTTTCCCTTATCTAAATTCTTAGGAGGGCTACAGAAAGATGGGCTAACTAAGCAAGCAACAACTATGCATTAATTTATTGTGGGATTAGGAACAACTTCCACAAAAGCCAATTATACATCACTACAAGGCCGTATATTGTACCCACTACCCAAGCAAAAGACCACAGTAACCTAACAGAGAGCTGCAGATAAACTGACTACAGCCATTAATCAAACAGAGGGGCACAGTACCCAAGCCAAACAGAGGGCTACATTAATTAAATAAAGGGCTACATTTAATGAAATGAAGGACCACAATAACCAAGCAGAGCCCCAAAATGGAACACCTAAGAGCTGAATTAAGAGCGCAGAAGTAAGAAAGTTGAATGCTAACATTTGCTATACTTTGCTCAAAATTATAACATTGATAACAATTTTGAACTGCTGAATCATGAACTATGCACTAAACAAAATACATAGGGAATGCACTGATAGTGGCAAGAGTTATCATTCAGCGTCGAGCTTCCTCTTCAGATGCTACAAGCCAGAAGACGCCCTCAGGCATGAAACTTTGGTACGACAGGGGTGATTAGTGCAAAAGAAGATCAGCACTGAGCATGGTAGATTGTGCTAGCACCCTTGAGAACAAGTACACTGAAGACATTTGTAGTACCATAACCCGAAAACTCACAGGCTGACTTACAGCTGCACACCACAGACGACAGAGAACAAATGAGCAATGAGGCGGTCGGTCCGGGAAATGCGATTCTTAAGAAAAAGTACGAAGCGTTTAAAAATTAGCTAAGGACTGTATGGACTGCGTAAAATTCAGAAGCCAAACAAGATGGGAAATACGCAATTCAAAGCGAAAATATAATATAAATATTATCAATGCATTTGCATACTATATATAAAAATACAAGCGAGTGTTCGCTGTTTCGACGAAAGTTTGTGTTCGAGTTTTCCAACCGAATGGACATCACAAACATGCCAAAATCTGGTTTTGTTGAATACTTTCATCCTGCATCATGTATGTTTTGAGTGTATATGAAACCATATACTCGTAAAAAAGAATTATTTTTTCAATATTCTCACTTCACATTATGAATTAAAAATTCAGTCAAAGTCTTCCGAATATTGGCTAGCTAGATATTTTATGAAAAATGAAATCTCATGTGTACAATTAGGTCTGTCACCCCACTTTAACTATATATGAGCTTGCCGAGCGCCAAGTGCCAGTTCAGAGAAACAACCAAACGATTTCCGTAACTTGAGTACTTCGTGCGCTTCTATTCGCATGTTCTTTGGTATCTTTACAGTCACACAACACAAAACGGACACATCTATACGGATCTGTACGTATCCATTCTTCGGTTGACAGAAAATCTTAACTCTGTCGGGTTTTCTTTCTCTTTCCCTTTCTGTCTGAAGTTCTTTTTGAGTTCTTCCAAAACTCCCTTCATAGCAATTATTTTCAACCTGGGGTCCACGGTCCTTTAAATGGTCATAAAGAAATTTCAGGGGGACTGCGAAAGGGCCACCGTATCCAATTGTTTTTTTATATCACGCCCACGTAGGCCACATTTAGACATGAGACCTAAAGCAACCATATGTCTTAGCCTGTTGCCTGTAACTGGACCGTCAGTCATTCACCAATCGCTAAAGTCCAACACGGCAAATTTTACAAAAGGTTAAGGACCAAAGCTCAACAGAGTCCTTTCTTCTCTCACTCTACCTTATCTTCTATCACAAGTTTATATTTAGAATTTTCCTATTGGAATCCCCACCCAGAAAATCTTCCGTCTTACGTATCGCATCGTTTTACAATTTTAAACGTGTTACTTGGGCCTAGTCAACTTAGTTCCATTTTGAGGACTCTACCAACGCACTTGTATCGTTCTGTGTTCGCTTGAGCTTTCTAATACAATCTTAACCAAGAAAACTTTCACTTCTTGCTATAAACACGGAGCCCGAGTAGGCTGCAGAAAATATTCAGGCACATATGTAGACTTTGCACGTAGACACAAGCCCCAACTCACAGGGGAAAAAGTGACCGTAGAGAGCAACCATAACATGCACAACTTTCCTTAGTTCTCATCAATCTGACTGCAGTTACTTTAAAAAAATCGTGATGAAAGTCTCCAAGTGTTTTAAATTTCTCATTTTGATATATGTTTTTATCATTACGTGCATTTCTATGTTCACGAAGTGATTACATTAACTTGATTCAAATTTTTAGAAGAGGTGCATTTCATAAAAACACACCAAAATTTTAAACAGAAGACAAGAATGGCAAGCTGTGTTTCAACTTATGAGGTGACACTTTTAACATCCACGCTACTTTTGCATTCAAAACTTTAATCTATTTGATGAAATGCATAGAAAAATATTCCTAAATGTCGTATTGCTCAAAAGTATGCCTTCCACTGCGTGATCGATTCGTATTTTGACTGGTAAATGAGATTCCTCCGAGGTTTAAATCTCACCATTGATACACTAACAATTGTATACTTAATCTCACCTGAATTTCATGTAGCGAAATTTTCGAAATTAAAGTAACGTTCATGAAGCAACCTGTCGGAAATGTACGTTCATAAATTTAATCATTTTTTACGATATTTGTAACATAAGTAGTTGAAAAGTATCCATTTTCGAATTTAATTTGTCACGAAATATCAATGTTCACGATTTTAGCGTTGGATAATATTTACTAATGTCTATCAACATTGTCAAATCATTTTACGGTACTTATCTAACAAAGGAGCACTTGAAGAGCTAAGTCAAATTGACATAGGAGGCAGCTATGTATTTGTAATCCGCTCACGTAGATCAGGTTGTGTGCAGTGCAACATATGATACATGACGTTCCCTGGGGCAGCAAGCGTTGCGTCAGGTAAGGAGCTTTACAAGAATGTTGACGAAACCCGAGAATGACGCACGAACGAAAGACGACACCGGCCAGTCGCGTACCTGAAGTTGTTTAGAGGTTATGCAGTTTCCCAGAAGCGGCACGAGCTGTTTCCTAGAAAGTTCTTATTCTGCTTTTTATCGCAATAGTAGACTCATTCTATAATCGTAGGTATCAAGTTAGCAGCATTATAGAATTGTTACTGAAATATGATGTAGCCGAAAGCGAATCATTTTCAGTATTCTCAGCTCATTACAGTCGCATCACGGCAAATTCAGCGACCATTGTTCTTCGAGCGACAATGTACTGCGTTTCGCACATCAATGAAATGTTTTATGCAAGCATAAAATATAAGAAAAATGTTTTCGACCTTTCTCGTCAATAGAAGAACAAAGTAAAATAAATGTCACTTCGAAAGAAATTAATTTTATTCAAATAACTTCTCAGTAAAAGAAGACTAACTGAACAATAAATGCTCATGACGTATTAGCCTTCAGAAATAGCTACTCCGCTAATTAAAAGGATGAAATTGGAAATACTAAGCCAAATTTCGACGATGGACCCAATGCATTAGTAATATACTACGTTATTCCACCAGGTTAGGCAAATCCAAACTAAGTTATGGAACATCGCTTGTCCCGTAGAGGGTTTCGTCTACATTTGGGAAATTCTCTGGAGTAAGAAACAGTGGAATAAGGAGCCAGGTCTCGTGCTTCCCATCACTTCATGTGCTTTTTCAGAGAAATTCCTCCAAAACGCAAAATAACATAATTTCTAGCCCGGTTTTCTTTCACACTTTAGTTACTTCCACAAGATCTGTTTTATAAAAAATCAATACTCATAGAACCTATTAAGGTTTTACAATAAATTTACAATAAAGAAGAAAGGTCTATCTGTAATGTTTTTTATATACTAATATTAATTTTCACCAATTAAATGGTCAGATTTTCATTCGAAAATGAAAGTACCCTCGTGCCTAACTGATCAAACATAACGATTAACGTGAGATTCAGTACATATTATAAAAGTAATACCTAATCATGAGAAACATGAGTCTCGCATTAGATTTAGAATGTTGAGTGTGTCATAACACTAGGAAAATTAACAAAACGTAAATGGATGTATTTTTTAATTTTAATTTCATATAGGGAATGGCGGAAAATTAGTTTTACGACAACGATTCATGCGGAGTAGGTCAATGACGGAGGAACATGAAAGTATGAGGGTAGAAAGGAGCAATCGATCTAACTAGGGGTAGATTCTGGTTCGTTTATACATTTCAGTATCGTTAAAAGTTCATGTACTGATAAATTATGCACTGAACTTGGAAATATAGCCACAGTAACGTTCTAAATCATACACGGGAAATTTCCCTATGAAATACAATCAGTATGAACTGTAATTTCGGAGGGCCTTCTATTTCAAATTAAATCACGTAAATGATGCTATCAAATGCTACGGATCTATTAACGGAGCAGTAATTATCATCAGGGTTGGTGTTTTTAGCCCTGTTTGCTTCCTATTTAATGGTTTAGGGTTGACCGGATTAAAGTTGACCAACAGAAATTACTCTATTTTTGGGCTTTAGCACACGTGACAGCGAGGGGCGCACGCACGACAACGCGCTGAACGGTCAGCTGGCTGCGTTGTATGTAAATGCGGTGTGATGGCAATCATAGAGTTAACTGCACTGCTGGGAGATATTTTAATTTTTTGAGGTCCGATTTTGTCTTCCCAACCCGACTTTGCCACCGGACAAGGTGTGTCAACGAGTTTCCGACTTCATTTTTGATACCTCTTGTGTGACTTTAGACTTTCAAATTTTTGACTGGAGGGTTTTTTTCTGGTGTGACTTCGTTAAGTTATGAAGCAAACTTTAGCGCGATAGCAGCAGCATGCTTTTACTAGGCAGAAAAACACGTATTCATTCAAATATCAGTAAAAACACAGCCTATCATAATATCTACAGCTAGGTCCTTCTCCTTTTCTTTCACGTCCCTCTAACCTATCTTCTCCTCCAGGAGGTCCCTGTTCCCTTTGAGAACACCCCAAGAACGTGACATACGTGATCGAACAATGAATACTCACTTGTCAACCACACTTGTGAAACCATAAGTTCTTACACCGTTTCGCTCCATTGTAACGAGAAGCAACAAACAAATGTTACGGACGGTATATGTGCATGCAAGTACATACTTGTAGAGTACCTATCGCATGTCAACACTTTGAGGTCGTCGTCATACTTTATGGTTTAATAATAAATTAATAAATAGATAACAAGTGGTGCGACCTTGCTTAGTCTGACATCTCCAACTCGTTTGCGACTTTAAAATTTATGGTGCACCTAAGTTCGTGCTAAGTAGAGATAGCCAAGGGCAGAGATAGTGCTCAGTCGAGCTCGGCGTTGCTACACCCAGCTCTTCTTAGCGGACCCAGGTCGATATTGGGACAGTCATGTCCGACAACCTGCTGTCTTTCAGCGCACAGCCATAACGGGTAGCGCATAGTATCACGCCAGAGATCTCGCGTGGGCAACAATAACTGCTTATTGAAATGTCAAGGATGGAAGCACAGTAGTTTGTTTCAGTAACCCTCGTTTGACATGAGGTGCTTCTTAGAGGCAGCTGGTGATAAAGAATTCGAACATGTCGTGTGAGGTGCGGAATGAAGTGCGCACGTTGTTGTTTTGTGATCTCCTGCATCTTTCGGCTACTCACTTATTTCGTAACTTTTACATCCTGATTTCCGATTTTTTAGAGACTTGGATTCCAGTTATAGGTAGTTTTGATCGGTAAAAAAGAATAGGCAGGGCAGAAATGAGGGGAGAAAATAGAAATCATCGTTAATTATCCAAATTAGCGTAACCTTCCACCCCACAACGTCCCTCACCACTATCCTGCACGCTCAAAAGTCGTACGTTTTGCCCTAGGTATTCTTAGAGAAATGTTTAAAGCTTCACACGAACCCAAATTCCGTGAGCCTCGCAAGCACCAATCGGTGCAAGAAAAATCCTGCTGGTGTCATGGAAGGAAGGAGGGAGGGCACGCACAGGAGTGGCTCGAGGCGCACCGTTCATTAATAAAGGTCCCGATCGATACACCAGCTCCATGATTGCGGCGCAGGTCCCTGTCTCCTGAAGTCACTCCGTCCTTCCTTGCCTTCGATCTCCCAAGTACCATCTGCTGGCAGAGTCGTCACATATAAAGCGCAGGTGTTGCAACAAAACGCCTTCAACAGCACCGCCTGTCATCTGACGTGTTTTCATTGACGTATTGTAACCTCTGTGTTGGTCCAGTGCTCTGCAGGACGTGTCCGGAGTATTCTTCATGCACACTGTGAGACTGTAGAATACTCCGAGAGGCCATCGGGTTTCGCCCGAATAATATTGTGCCTAAAATGCTTGAAAATATTTCCACAGACGTGATTTTGCAAGTTTGTGTTCAAACGTTTCACTCGTGAAACTTGGGAAAAATGCATCAATGAGGGTAGATAGTGAACTCTACATGAGCATGAACACAAGAATACACAGATCAAGAATACAGAATAGACAAGATTGAGAAGTCACTCGCAATTCAGCTCGTTCCGTGCGGCTCAGAATAGCGACACTGCGCAGGAATATGCAGGAGTGCCGCGCCTGCCAAAACAGGCGCAGCTGAGAAGGTTCATCGATCTGGCACTCCAAGCGTTCCTATTTACCACTCGACGCAGAGAAAGAAAGCGTCACGTAGGACAAAAGCGTGACCCACGTGTTCAACAGGAACCCCCGTCTGATTTTCGGGAGAAGTCGTACGTAAATTATTCACGACATTATCTTCGTTCTCCGATGGTCATGTGCAGCTTTATATGCTTGTATTGTATCATAAATATTTACTGACACAAAACCTAGAAAGTTTTAGTAGTGCCTGGCGTGCTTCGTGTGCGATATAAGGGTCACTAGTCGTTTATTTCTTTTTGGGGCGTAATGGAGAACATTAAGAATGATTTTCCAATATTCTCAGGTAAAGGGACTCGGGAAAATACAAGTTTAATAAAATTAAATTGTCTTTCCTGAGTCCCTTCTACTGAAAATATTGAAAAATATTTAACCAAGGTGTCCTCTGTTTTAATTTTTCGGTAAGAGTTCGGTATTCATTTTCCATCATCTTCGATGGATCACTTTCTTTTTTCCGCCTTTCACTCATTCCAATAGACTGTAGCTTACGATGCACATTTGCGTCACCAGACATTCCTTCTTAATAGGAAAATACGAAAAATGAAATTCCCAATGGAAATGTTATCACTTTTGCTACACTTTTTTTTTCGATGCGTTGATTGCTTATCGTTTGAGACGTGCGCGTTGAGAAAAATTGATCTAGAATTCTTCATTCTTAGGCCTGTGAACAGCATCTTGAGACTTTAGGCCTCTTCACACGATCAGTCAATGTCTGACATCCAAATATGAGCATCGAAGGATCACTTTGCTTTCTATTCTGGAGTCAGGTCAGAAGTTAAGGGACTCTACAGTCTTTTGACTCCGACCTCACCTGTCACAGAAGGTTATCACTCGTTCGAGTCGTTCGCGTACCACAGAAAGTTATTACTCATTCGCGTACCACAAAAAGTCATCACTCGTTCGCGTACCACAGAAAGTTATCACTCGTTCGCGCACTATAGAAAGTTATCACTCGTTCGCGCACCACAGAAGAAAGAAAAGAAAAATAGTTTATTCCAAACTCGGTCAGAAAGTTATCGCTCGTTTGCGCACCACAGAAACCAAACACAAGCCCTACCTCCTACGGTCCGCGAGGGCCTCCAAACAGGGAGGACTTTATGCGTGATAAAATTAAGGCACAACTTGGTATAAATCATCATTGTCTCAAAATATATCAATTTTTGTCGAGTTGCATGTTCATATTCGTAAAATACGAGTTAACATACACCAGAAAAACATGCAATACGTTTCTGTGATGAGGGTCCTAATGTAAAAACTAACCTGAATTTAAAGCTTCTTCATCGGATGTTGTCAATTTTTTGATGGTTTCGATGGATTAGAGGGCGAAGTACTACTATCTGAATTGTACCCCTCCCTATAAGTTTAAATTTTCGTATGATGTGTCTAAAAATAAGGAGGAAGCAGTTCATTCAATATGGCTATCTCCGATCTTGGTGAGGAAGAAATGCATTTCGATGGGAAGAGAATAAAATCTACGTATTTCGGTTCGTAGCTCAGGTCTCATTAATCCTGTTGGAAAATTTTCGACTGCACACAGCGTTCCTACACATAAATAGAATGACGCGGTGCCAGTAATTATGACGGAGCCCACAGCAGGTCAGTGCATTGTTCTGATGTTGCTCGCTAGCGCGTCCACAAGAGACGAATCTTTGCGTGAGGGTGAATGTTTGTTTACGACGCAGTAACACTAGAGTTGAAACGAACTTCTCACTTCGGTTCAAATTAATCTAAGCAAAACAATCTTTTCTCTTTATGATTAATATCCTAAGTAACTTACGGGATCGTTTTTTTGATGAAATTCATAATAATTAGTTTAAATGAAATACTGTACAATTGCGAACACAACGTAGGAAACCTTTTCTTTGAAAACTCTTAAAATAGAGATAACAAGTTCATTAAAATGTTCAGTTTCTCAATGGTTTTTAATTTCAAACGATGGTCTATTATAAATGCCTTAGAAATGGGCCAGAATGTTTAGTAGTGATTTCAGTACACTTACACTGGGTCATTTTTTTTCCATGCTACATCACTTTTGCACAAAACCCACGGATACAGATATTAAAGTTTACAAATTTTACTACAATTACAAATACTCTCTTAAATTTTATACAAGTGTTTATACTTCTAAGTTAATTATTAGCATTTTAGTGGCGGAATAGGATTGGTTAGAAGCTACAAGATGTTCATCAGAGAAGAAGAAACGTAGAGAACATGCACCGCACACCTTAGCGCAGTTACACCTCTTGCTCCTCTGAGGAGTGAGGGAGGACTGACAAAGCAGACAAATACTCCTGACGCAAGCCGATACTGCAGCTCAGTTGCGAATGACATTTCGAGAAAAATACGGATTACCTATAGATAAAAAAACCTCTATGAGAATTTGAAACCTAGGGCGTAAAATTGATAATAATACTCCATATATTTTATACAAATATATTTATGTATGCGTATTATGCATACACAAGTTCTTTACTTCTTTCATTATGAGCAAACGAAAGTGAGCTAATGGGCATGCACTGTTCTTCATCGTGTGCTGTTGCTCTGATTGTTGCTTAAGTTTTAGGTTTTGTTCAATTAAATTTGTTACAAATATCTTTCGTTCACAATTCCATCTTTCAATCATTGGAAAATGAGAGGCATTTTGGAAAAGGAGGTTCAGTTCCTCACACTCGTGAGGTGAGAGGAGCGATATAAAAATATTCATGCACCTAGATAATGTTACAGGCTTCAATTTGAAGACAATTTGTGATCTTCGTACGGATTAGAAAATAAGATTGAGCGTTGTGTAAAATTGGAAGGAATACGTGAGAAGGAGAATTCCTCCCTTGTAATACGAGAGGAAAAATGAGGGGACATATTCGTATGCATGCATGCACATGGAGGACGCTATATCTACTGTACATGCTTAGTCACACGTCCAATTTTGGGTTCTCGTTCTATGGTCTGACTTCCAAGCGAAATTTTTTATTTTACCATCTATGGCGAACTATTCTATGTATTTCTACATTAATTCGTGTTTTGACCACTATCATCACATCGCAGTGAACGACCAACAATTACCAAATTAGAAGTTAAGGTGTGTAGTATCAAAGTGATTTACATCTTATATTACAGCATTACATTCGTACTAATTAAAAAAGCACTATACCAAGTAATCTGTGCTACTTATACCAAAATTAAACATATATTTTCTCTCCTTCTAATGACACGAGTTTGCTCAGTACTATGGTTAAACTCACATGACACATCAATTACATGTTTTTACACTCGAGTTTACAAATCCATGAGAGTTTTACCGGCGGGCCATTCCTTCATACAGAGCTCCCTACACGAAA
>VOMN01117180.1:0-16130 GCA_014899125.1 Orchestia grillus
TTTGGTTAGGTTTGGTTAGGTTTGGTTAGGTTTGGTTAGGTTTTGGTAGGTTAGGTTTGGTTAGGCTAGTTCAGGTTAGGTTAGGTTAGGTTGGGTTTGGTTGGGTTTGGTCGGGTTTTGTTGGGTTTGGTTAGGTTTGGTTAAGTTTGGTTAGGTATGGTTAGGTTTGGTTAGGTTTGGTTAGGTTAGGTCTTTCAAAATTTTCGTTGCCGACTTTCCTGCCCGTTGAAGCTCAACGATAGAGTACCGTTGACTGTAAATTACCGTGTTGAAATAATTTGTCTAAATAGCGCACTAGTTTTTACATTGAGTTGAAGTTGACAGTGAACAGTATTAAATTAGAAAATATTAGATTCGTTAGCCTAAACTTCAGTACCTTACATAGTTAAACAAAGTTTGTCGCAGAACTTATGTGTCCCTGTAAATATGGTTTATGCTTAACGTCAGATGCAGCCTACGTTCGGGAAATATTACCCTACTGTTTCTCTTTGTTTGCATCCGATGTATCCCTAATTGTGACTTCATGCCAAAATAAAATATAAATAATGTGATCATGCGTGTAGATTAGAAAATAATTGGGACGATACAGGGTCATGATTGAAAAGAAAACTACCATTTTTATTTTCAGTTTATATGATTTTCGTATTTTTATGGCAGTTCCAGTTCTTTGAGCGTGAATTTTATTGTGGAGAAATTAAGCGGAAGTGTTCGTGAGATGTGCAAGCAGCCTCAAATGCCAAAAGTAAGCTGATGCTTGTAAAGAAGCGTATAATTTTACAAACAAATTTTCGCACCACTGAGCCGAGCTGAGACGGGTGTCCTACAGACTGAGAGGGTATCCAGTCGAGAGAGAGGTATCCAGTCGAGAGAGAGGTATCCAGCTGAGTAAGAGGGAATTTAGCTTAATGAGAGGGTGTCCAGCTGAGTAAGAGGGAATTCAGCTGATTGAGAGGGTGTCCAGCTGAAAGAGAGGGTGTCCACCTCAGAGAGAGGGTGTCCAGCTGAGGGAGAGGGTGTCCAGCTGAAAGAGAGGGTGTCCACCAGAGAGACAGGGTGTCCACCAGAGAAAGAGGGTGTCCAGGCAAGAGAGACCAAATGCAAATGGTTTTGTTCGTGGTAGTAATTATTGGTCCGGGAAGTTCTAATGGTTTTTATTGTCTAAAAAGAATAAACTAAACTTTGAGAAAAGCCCTCATCTTGTAGAAGCACTTTTATCGGAATAATGAGCCTTTCCTCTATTTTGTCTTAAGAAAATTCAATTTTGAAGACAGAATACCAACTGCACTGGTCGTTTTCGAAGCAAAAGTTTACAGATAAAGTTTTGCGAATTAGTTTTGATTCCCTCGCAGCATCAATAAATAAAAACATGAAATTATTTTGATGCTAGTCTCGGCAGCACTTCAATGTTTTGTGAAGGAAAACTAACCACTCGAGTTTGAAATTTGTCGCCATTTATTCGAATAGTCTATAAACCATATCTGAAATTATTTATCGTGGAAATTCAATCGTGGACAAATAAAACTTACATTCGAAATGTTAAATTCCTTTTTGTATTAAATTTTGAAGCAATTTTGGCGTGTTAGAAGTCGTAACAATCATTTACTTCAAAGTCATTCAGAACTTTCTGGACATCATGTTATGTTTAATATCTTGGAGCTTCTCCACTGTATTATATTAATGCCCCGTGCTGATCCAAGTAGACTTTGAATATGGAAGTCCACTGCATAAGTTGACCTCCGAGAAAATTACTCTTGCAACCAGCGTAAATAGTGAATATCAAATTCCAATTAACGACGATCGTATTGAAAATAGCTGGGTTGCGTACATTTTTTTATTCATTGTGGAACTGAAAAGTCACTTATCTTTCAGGGTTTGAGCTCTCGAGAGCGCAAAACACAAGCAGTATTTTCCAGAAGAATTCCACATTAGCACCTTCGCAAACTAAGGCACCTAATGTCATTAGGCCGTCAAACCGCCGATGTTTGCTTTTCAGATCACATGTGCATGATAAGTGACAGATTCTCGAGAATTTTTCCTAGAACTAAAGAGAAGACAGCTTTAAATTGAGATTGCAAAGTTACTTTAAATAATAATTAAGTTTAGATATGGCCTCTTTTAATTAAAAGTTAGGAGAACTTCCGGGAGTTTTCTCGCTCGAGGAAAGAGGAGTTTCTCTTCAAGATAGTTTCGCAAGAGCATTGGGTTTGCATGTTTATTTATGTGCATATTGATGTATGTATACACGTGATGAGTGAGAGAAAAAGAGAAAGAAAGTAAGTAAAGAAAGAGAAACTCTATCGTGCAGTTTTGATTTCAATGATTGAAGTAACTAATACTTCATACTGAACAAATTGAAAATACTGATTGAAGTATTTTTCTCTAATATTTGATTTTCGTTGTTTCAGATTAGTCCGATCGGTCCATTCCAAACAATTAACAACTGAACAAATGACTGATAACTGTTGATAGTTTACTCTAAAAATAAACAAATAATAAGTACCGATTGAAAACTTTTGAAAATTCACTGTTCGAATAATTAGCTGTCCCAGCTGATGAAATTATTGGAACCCAACACGTTTGGCAACAAGCAAATTTATTAAATAACACAGAGACGAACAGGAACAACTTACTTATATTACCGTCCTTTGTCTTCCATTTGATGGCCCCATCAATTCGACCAAATCTATTTCGAATCTGACGATAAGTACGTTAAACCAGAACACCTTAAATTAATAAATAAAAATAAATAAATAAAATCAGATTAACGAGCCAACCTCGAAGACATTCGTTGCAGTGTTGCTCCGCTGAAGTTGATCTGCGGAACGCGGCTGTGAGAGGTGTACCTCGTGAAGTTCTGTGGGGTCATACCTGGCTTAACTGAAGATTTAGCATAATTAACCTGATTCTTATCTGGCACCTTACCGGGTACCTAACCTACTACTCGATCACCTAGCTAACCTGGTTCCTATCATAGCATCTAACCTAGCACCTAACACGCTACCTGACTTATTACTAGCCTGGTACTTAACCTAGGACCAAGATGGTGTCTGGAGAGAAATTTATGTTAATACATTCAAATTCATGTTTCTAGTGACCAATTTCGGGAAGCCCTCATTCGAAAGAGTTTCGATCGGCGTCTAACTGATAAATTCTCAACCCAGTTTAGCGGTGGTGCCGATTTTCGGAAAGAAGGACATGCGACTTGCTGTGATCCGGAATTCTGACCCAGTAAAGTCCTACCTGTCGCTCACCGCAATACAGCCTTCTTTTCCCCGAGAAATAGCATAGGAGATAATTCAGGTCTCCCACAAGCACAGAACAGGATGGTTGTCCAAGGCAAGACTCCGTGCGGACACTTGATCCGGCTCAAATTTTAACTTCACTGCCACTGAATAAATTGTAAAATTTGTTAATTATCTGGTTCTTCATGTTTCTTTTAATAGTCAATCGACGGAACCAAATCGTCTTTCGAACCTTTCCGAAAAAAGCACTCTAAGCCTATCCGAGCTCCCCTGATGCTGGAGGTGAATATTGTGATGAATAATTCCCCTCCCTGCCGAGCCGCCTGAGCTACGATTCAAACCTCCAGGCTAGAACTTTAAACCAACATCCAAAAACACAGCACGTGACAATGGTGGTACCTCACCAAATACTTACCTGAATCCCAAGCTGGTACCTAACATAGTCCTTAACCAGTATCCAGTATAGTACCCGACCTCCACCACTTGACCTGAAAATGATTCCAAGTTAAATTTGCTGATATTAGGCAAGTTTGTACCTCGCAAGAAATTTCATCGAAAATACATCAAAACCTTTACCTTCCGCACTCAGCGTGAGCAAGGGATTTCCATTGGCTTTGCTGTGGTCTACGGTTGCGTGCCATGAAAAGCTGTTGCAGCTGTTCCAGCGAGCTACATAATGGAAACGGATATTTTGTGTTTTGCGTCGAAATCTGTTACCTGGAGATATTTTCCTGTCGTTCAATAAAAATTTTTTTACCAACTTGAGGCCCTGGAAACGTGGCTGGTCAGTTAGGACAGTGGTCCCTCATCTGTTGGTCAGCTAGCGAGAAAGTCGTCATTGTGGAGAAGTTCCAGCTGTTTTAGGCCAAACTTTTAACGGGGAAGGTCGCACATAAGAATTCTGAAAATCAGTCGAAGTTTGCAATCAGTGAATTCAAAATGCTCTGTTATCATCGCTATCTGTAAAACAAATTACTTGCTTTTGCATGATCATTTTCACTAAATGTCCCATACGTGCGTCACGGTTCAAATCTGAGCTGATCCATGTGAGGGATGCCTGCAATAAAGTTGAATGGGAGCAAGGCAGCAACGTCCAATGTGTTAAAAGAACATATAAACGTACGTAGTGCGTACATGCGAATCTATTACATCTCGCGCTAGACGCTAACAAGCGTATGCTGCCGAGAGCCCCGTCGATCACGACAACCTCCTCCTGTTATCCCAGGCTTCCCTCAACGAGCGTCCCAAACAAGGCACTTCTTCAGATCCCATTTGCTCCGAAGTGCTCTCGTCTACTCGAATTTTTCGAAGCTCTTGGAACTGCGCTGAGCGGTTGCCACTCCGTGTGACGAAGTTCAGAGCTGCGCTTTAGCTCGTGCCTGGCGGATGAGAGCTCAACCGAGTCTGATTATTTCGGAGCCGTCGACGTATGGTCTCCACCGCTGGGAATCAACTCGCACAGAGTTTAACACGTTGACTCCGGAGTGGGTCATATATGGTACACGCGATCACCTAACCTAACCTAATGTAAAAAAGCACTATCATGTATAAATACGAATTTTCGAGTTTTCTTCGAATTTGTGTACATCAATCGAATAAGATAGTTCTGATTAGAAAGTAAATTAATAAAGAAACCAAATTTGTAAAATCAAAATCCTTAATTTTTAAATTCACAGTAGAGATATTTGTCGGCATGTAAGTTTACCTGTGTGGAGAATCGGAGTCAACCTGTTAAACTTGACAGCAGAAGCCCCCGTCACCGTTGCGGAATAGGAGTTGGCACTTCCAATCTCACCCCAAGGAAATGAGTAGTTTTGACGTTACAGAATTTTACTCAACGGGACATGCCGATGTGTATATGTACATATTTCTTTAACATTTTATATTTTCCCCATCATAATTTACGGAAAAATGGGATAGATGTGAAGAGTTTTGCAACTATAGTGTTGACTTAGGCCCACGTGTGAAACCTCCATCAGTGATGAATTCTTTAATTTTAATTCACTTGTAAAAATACCAATGCGAGCTGTTGGAAGAACTGGGTGAAACGTTGCAGCGTCCGGCCGCAGGTGATGGATTGCTGACAAAGGATGAGCAACATGTGTCGACTTAATTGACCTCAGTGTGTGCTGAATACTATTTTATAGGGGTGAAGAAAACTTCATGTCATCACACATCAGGACGAAAATCATGACTTTCGTGGGGTGGGTGGTGAATTTACCCTGCATAAGCTGTGCATGGCATGGGAGCAAAGTGTTTTCAACAAATTAATTCCGAGAACTCCAAAAATACAAGTAGACGGTAGAATGGTCGAATAAATGACGGCAGAACAAAATTATGTAAATCCATATGAATAGCGTAACAGCGATACGGGCTGTATCTTTATCATTACCAACAGTTAGCAAAGCGGCACAAAATTGTTCAAGTTTTCCAGTAGAGAATTTCGCTAATTTATTACCTCTTTTGCCGAAATTAATTGGGACAATCGTAAGAATTAGTGATAGCAAGGATACGACCCAGATGGTGCAGTTTCCACACTACAGACTCATGCCAATTGTGTCCGTACAACTCACCCACCATCTCACCTACAACTCACCCACCATCTCACCCACAACTCACCCACCATCTCACCCACAACTCACCCACTATCTTACCCACAACTCACCCACTATCTCACCCACAACTCACCCACTATCTCATCCACAACTCTCCCACTAACTCATCCACAACTCACCCACTATCAGTAAGCGTCTCCCGAGCAATTGCACGGGACGCTTTCGATAGGAAGTTGCAAATTTTCATCTCGAGATAGAATTTCTTCATGCATAAGCAGCCTATAATTTTTTTGCAGTTGTGTTCGATGATGTAAAAAAATTGTGATAAGTAGTCAATGTAGTCCTAAATGTATGTCGTACTTGTTTCACACCCGATTTGATTTGTGATCAAAATCTACAGTTCTAGGTATTGCAAATGTGTGCTCTTGATTCAAAAACGTATATTTCTAACACCTGGAGCTGACAATTTCGAGCACTTTAAAATCGTGTGTACAACGAGCACGACTTGCATCGGGGACTTCCTGCAGTTGAGTGCGACTTTCGGTGACGCAAGACTGATCGCGTGGTGACGAACTGCAGCGCTTTGTTTCATTAGACGAATTTTGGAGGGTGACAGAAGATGTAGAGTACTAGTTGACGGATAGTACTCGCAACCAAGCGAGATAAGCAGTCACAGCAGAGTGATTTTAACGTCAAAAAAATAGTTGCCCGCTCTAAATTTACAATCATTTGAAAGAGTAAATTTTGCTCACTTGGGAATAAGGAAAGTTTTTGCACACTTTTGATCGAAAATTGAAATGCGATTTCAGTTTTGGCCGCCATGTCTCTCAAGTGGCTTAGAACAAAGGAGCGGGCACGGAGTAAATTAAAGCATACTCCGTGATACACACATTTTAAAAAATATTCAGACTTATGCCATGTATTTTAAAACATTGGCACTAGAGAGTGAATGTACAACAACACATTCGCAGAAGTGTACAGTGCACGAGTAGAAGTAATGCACTGACATAGGAAATGCGAACTATCACGGTGTTACTTGGCATCGCGAACTAAGGTTAATTTACCGTACTTGGCAGGCCGTGCGTGACCACAGCGTCCGGAGCTGCCAGGGTCCGCTCGATTGCGGAGAGCAGATGTCATCTCACCAGCATTGAGCTGAATTTGATCCACATTTTCTCGACTGAAAGCTCGAAATCGTTTCGCGCATAAATTTTGAGTGCCAGGCATAGGGAAGCTCAGCTTTAGGCCATTTCTAGCGGTAAACTTGCCGGCCTAAAGATTGAGCTATTAGAATACTGCTGTTTCAGCGCACAGCCCTGCTTGCGTCCTAGAAAATGATTTTCCTAAGTAACGGATGAACTTACTTTCAGTTCTTTCCTCCTTCGACCTGGATAAAAAAATTTCCCGTCCTTGTGACTAAAAAGTCACTTAACGAATCGCCTTATTTTCAATATCCCCGCCTGAGAACTTTGAAGTCAATCGACGGCTAAGCGCCCACGGATTTTATCTTGATTAAGTAAAAAGCCTCTCACCGTTATCACAAAGCCAACTCCGTCACTTCTCGATTAAAACGCTGCAAGATTTTCCAAAAATGAAAATTCTGCTTCCTGGTTCTATTTAGCGGAACATTTTCACAGTTTTAGTCGCCACAAGGGAAGGGAGCGTTTGAGTTCGCTTTTAAATACGGAGAGCGCTTCCGTCTTTTCAAAGACCGCGTGCCGTACGCCAGAAAGGTGGCAGATTCACACGGAGCGGCGCTCAAGTCTTCGCTTCCTCTGAACAAATTGAAAGTGAAAGAGCAGTTGAGGCGTACAGATGATAGCGCTTCGGTGCGGTGGCGTGAGAACCATGGGAAGGTACCATCCGAGAATTATGTCCTAGTCTGTGATACATGTTTCATGAACTGGCTGACGTTCTCGGTAGAGGGAGAAACCGGCCGGTCGTTCTACGCTGTTCATAATAGGGCAATTAGTCGTGACGTATTCCTTGAATATTATATGTCACGAAACTTGAAGTCACCCAATGTACTTGCTTTAATGTGGTCTGTTTTAGACCAAGTCTGATATCTGTTTTTAAAGGATGCAGATATAACCCCAGCTTATAGACCTGATCTAGCGTCTGTTGTTAGCCCTAGTCTCACACGTAATGTGAGGCACAGCAATAAATATTTGAATATTTAAAAAATGATAAGTCTCACGTATGTATATACATGTATAAATACGAATATATGATATATGTATACAATACGAATATTATAGGCAAGTGCATTCAGAACAGGCTTCATAGTAGAAATTCTTTCGCCATTTGATTTTTTTAAGGTAGTCTCTGCGAAAAAGTCATAAAAATTCTCCCAAGTTGAAGGCTTCCCTCCTCATGACGACAGTGCGTACAAATTGCATCATTCAATACGTGTTGCCGTGAAATTCAGCCACATTTGCTGGCAGCAAGTTTTTTTTCCAACGAGGCATTAAAATCCCACTTTGAAAACATACTTTTTTTTGTATCGCAGCCTGCGTAATTCTCGGAGCAAGGCTCACTTTCCGCGGGGTGGCGACGGTGCGTTTTTTGGAATTTGGCAGCAGGAGCAAATGAGGAGTATAGAAATAATAATAATTCACGGAATTTGGCAGCGGGAGCAAGATCAGGAGTATAGAAATAATAATTCACGGAATTTGGCAGCGGGAGCAAGATCAGGGGTATAAAAATAATAATAATTTACGGAATTTGGCAGCGGGTCCAAGATCAGGAGTATAGAAATAATAATAATTACCGAAATTAGGCAGCAAGAGCATGATCAGGAGTATAGAACTAATAATAATTCATATAATTTGACTGCAGCAGCAAGATGAGGGATATATCATATATATATAACGATAAATCGTGGCATTTGACTGTAGGGGTAAAATCAAGAATATAAAAGAAAATTCACGGACTTTGACCGCCCAACTGGCGGACAGAGCGATAGCGAGTTGCTGGACACCTACCGCAGCTGCGAACAGCAGCAAATCACAGCAATGAACTGCAACCAAGTCCCATTGAAGGTGTGGTTACCTATACTTTTACCTATGCTCTTAGCAACCTATTCTCCCGCATAGATGTGATCTTAGGTATCTATGCTTTTACCTATTCTTTTTGTTGCATATATGTACTCCAAACTACGCTCTTAGTTACTTATGCTTTTACATTTGCTCTTAGTTACCTATACTTTTACCTGTGCTCTTAGTTACTTATACTTTTACATTTGCTCTTAGTTACCTATACTTTTACCTGTGCTCTAAGTTCCCTATACTTTTACATATGCTCTTAGTCACCTATACTTTCACCTGTGCTCTTAGTTCCCAATACTTTTACATATTCTCTTAGGTACCTATACTTTCACCTGTGCTCTTAGTTGCCTACTCTTTTACCTCTGCACTTAGTTACCTATACACTTACCTGTACTAGTATGATCATACCTACACTCATCTCTTTACCCTATGTACTGGCGGAGTCTAGGAGGCTTATTAAGTACCACGGTCGTCTCCCCAATATGCCGAGCCATGGGGCCCAGCTAAAGATCCCCATTACTCCCTTTCGACTGCGGATGACGACATCGATTAAAGGGGAATCACAGGTCTCATTCACGAAAGTATCCTCAATAACGACCAAAACTCGACTCTAAAGACACCGACCCATGCGTAATCGTACATTTTGGAGTCGTGCTTAGCTGATCTGTGGTGGCTATTGCATGGCAGTCTCGTACTGCGCAATGATCTGTGGTGGTTATTGCATGGCAGTCTCGTACGGCGCAATGATCTGTGGTGGTTATTGCATGGCAGTCTCGTACGGCGCAATGATTTGTGGTGGTTATTGCATGGTAGTCTCGTACGACGCGATGAGAGGCTCTTGATGTTGTGAACCTGCAAGCAATGTCGACGAGATCTACTATCGTACAACCCGTACTCGTAGTTTGATAATCTCCGCCATGGTTACACAGAGAGATGATATAAATGGTTTCAAAAGAGCTCACCACTATCAGCGTGTTCCGAGTTTTGCGATAAGATTTGTGTGTCACAAGCTTCCCTGCACAATCAACATGCAACCAGCTTCACAACAACCTCAACATGCTACAAGTTTAAACACATTCAACATGTTACAGGCTTCACAGCGTACCCAACATGCTACAAACTTCATAACTCACTCAACATGCTACGAGCACTGCAACACACTCAACATGTTACAAGTATCGCAACACAATTATGTTACAACCATCGCAACACAAGCATGTTACAAGCATCGCAACACAATCATGCCACAACCTCGCAACACAATCATGTTACAACCACTGCAACACAATCATGTTACAAGCATAGCAACACAATCATATCACAACCATCGCAACACAATCATGTTACTAGCATCGCAACACAATCATGCCACAACCATCGCAACATAATCATGTTACAAGTATTGCAACACGATCATATCACAACCATCGCAACACAATCATGTTACAACCATCGCAACGCTATCATGTTACAAGCATCGCAACACAGTCAAAATGCTACAAGCTTCAGAATTCAGCGTCTAACAATCAACACTATTTAAATAAGGAAATTTGTTCACTGCAGCAGGTGAACAAATCCTAACAAATGCAGCAGGTGCAGCAGGTTAGGAATTTTGTTTACTGCAGCAGGTATAAGTTAGGAATTTTGCTCACTGCAGCAGGTATAAGTTAGGAATTTTGTTCACTGCAGCAGGTATAAGTTAGGAATTTTGTTCACTGCTACAGGTATAAGTTAGGAATTTTGTTCAGCGCAACACGTAAAAGTATGGAGGAAATTTCGCTGTTGCATGAAAATTTCTTCAACCACTAAAAACTTCATCGTTTTTGCCTTCGTCAACATCAGGGCCCTCAGCAATCGAGAAAGTTCTTTACTTATTCACTACTTGGAAAAAACATTGCCGTACCAATGAATGTTGCATTCCAGTAGACCAGAATCTCCACGAAAAATTATTCCCCGTTTGCTAAGTACCGTAGTATTTGCATAGGCAAATATGGATTAAGGAACGCAAATCATTTAGCGTCATCGCCGTAAATTACCTGCATCGAAAATATTGTCGTTTGCACTAAATTTTCAGTGCGCAATATTTATTGCGCTCGGTGTAACATTTACGGTGCGTGGCATTAACTTGCCTGACTTGCGATATTTATTGTATCTGGTTCACTGGATTTACGATGTCTCCCAAAGAAAGGCCAATCGCAAGTTTCTTGACAAACGTTGAAAATCCGGGCGCATGTGAGAGAATATTCTTGAAATATTCGCTGCGCAATTCTGAAAGAACATTTTATTAATTAACTCCTCTGTGTCCTTCAAAATGAAAATTGCACTTATTTTGCAAGACCACGAATTTAAAAGCCTAAGTCACTATGAATTGAGTCCAAATTCAACGTAGAAATTATGCGTACCGTGACACCCCAGCTTTTCATAACCTGCGTGATTAAAACCGCTGATTGTTTTTATCAGTATACACTTTAATAATTGGCATCAATGAGCAATTTATTAAGTTTTGGCATCCTTTTTTAGATATCTTCAAGGCCTTGAAAACTTTTGCAGTTTTATAACTAATATTTTCACAGTGCAAGCAATTCAGTGTCAGCTAAAATACTTGGGAGGGACTTTCGGGAAAGCAATGAGTTGCTACGATGCCATCAAATCATTCAAGGAACTTGAAATAAAATGGCTCTGGTTCCCAGCATGGTTCTCAGGTCCCCAAGCCCCGTTCCTAATTTAATTCATCAATGATCGTCTCCAATTAACTGAAGACCCTCCAGTTCCACAGGCACGCACTCGATGGTCGGCAAAAAAAGTTATAGACGGGAGTTGGCAGTTGGGTGACATGTGCGTAGGTGGTCATTAGCTAAGTCCTGCGACGCAACTTGACTCTTGAACTTAAATACTCCTTCCTTGAAGTAATTGCTTCTTTAAAAAGAAATGGATTTTTTAATATGCCGTCTTTGAAAGCGAAATCTCGTCTTAATTGTGAAATGACTTCTTTGAAAAATGAATGGCCGTCAAAACGAATAGTTTCCTTCAAAAAGAAACTACTTTTCTAAGTAGAAATGAGTCAGTTAAAAATGAAATGATTGCTTTAGAGAGAAAGAACTTTTTTGAAAAGAAATTATTTCTCAATACTCGGTGGGCAACAGTGCATGTTATTGGCGGTACGCTGGGAATGTTGGCGCATTACTGACTGTACGACGTGGATGTGGGCCCGTTACTGACTGTATATTGGGAATGTTGATACGTTACTAGCTGTAAGACGGGAATGTTGGCACATTACTGACTGCATACTGAGAATGTCGGCCGGGTACTCACTGTATGACGAGAATGTTGGCAGATTATTGGCTATACGACATAAACGTTGGCATATTATTGACTCACGGCGGGTATGTTGGTGCGTTATTGACTGTATAACAGGAATGTTAACTGTACGATGGAAATGTTGGCCCGTTAATGACTTTATGTTGGATATTTTGGAACGTTGTTGGCAGTAGGACGTTAATGTTGACACGTTATTTACTATAGGATGAGGATGTTAACACATTATTAACTGTGTGGCGGGAATGTTGGCACATTATTGGATATATCACAGGAATGATATCACATTATTAACTGTACGACGGGAATGCTAACACATTACTAACCGTATAACGGAAATGTTGGCCTATTACTGATTGTACGACGGTAATTTACTCGTTACAGACTGTGCGTCGGGGATGTTGGTAGGTTATTGACTTTATGATGAGGATGTTGATATTCTAGTGACTAGATTAACCGTAACATTAACAATTTACTGGCAGGATTAAGAATTATGTCGACCTGTTAATAACAGGGTTTACAATCATGTTAACCTTATGCTTACAAGATGACAGAATTGACATTATTGTTTTAACCTGCTAGCGTCAGGATTAACAATGGTGTTAATTTTTAACCTGCTACTGTCAGGATTAACAGTGGTGTTAATCTGTAACAAACTGGACTTATGGTAATGCTGACTTGTCAATTACAGGATTTAGAGTAATGTTGACTTTCTGCCAACCAGCTTGATAATCATGTTGACCTGATGCTTATTGAACTAACCGCTATGTTACCTGCTGCTGACTAAATTACCAGTTATGTTCCCCTGTTATTGACTGGATTAACAGTGTTATTGATCTGTTATTGACTGGATTAGGAGTTTTGTTGTAGTTTTAGGATGAAAGAAATGCTGAGCAAAACTTGTACACCTCACCAGCCAAACAACAAACGTCAGATATACTAGCAAAATATACTAAAACTTGCCATGACTTCTGAATTAAAATAAGACTATAATAGCTCAAGTAAATTTCAAGTTAAAGGGGTTTTTCTTCCAGTATTTGAACAAGTTTCAGTGCGTTTCATCAGAGTGGAAGCAAAACTCGAAAGCTTGAAGTTACAAAACTCTTCAGAAGTAAAGTTTACGACACAAATCTTGAAATCTGAAGATCAATTCTAAATGTAGGAAATCCTTGCTGATTGCAGGGAGTTTCCGATCATCACTAGGTCAAAAAAATGCCAAAGTTTTTGCTTTGTAAGATGTCCACCCTACATTAGACTAATTAGAATTTTAATTAGTTAATTAAAGGAGGAGTGATCTAATAATAACGGCAAATAAAAGACGATAATCGAGGAGCAAGTTAAAGAGTCGAAACTAACCACTGTGACAGCGGAGACGGATGCTTGGTTAGTCGTTATGCATTTTTTTTGTAAATGCTGTTCCAGCTTAGCACTTCCTAAAGATAACAATAGAAATGGCAGTGATGGTAGCAACAACAGTAGGGATACTAGCAACAGCAATGGTAACAGAGGTAGTAACGATGATTTACTTATGCAGTTTGCGTTACAGTTCTATGTTGAATAAACAGAAAAAATCTTAGCTGTAAAGAAAATCACTGTTTAATTTTTCCTTTTAATAATTTTTAGCAGTATGACAACATGATACATATATGCCCATACTTTTCATAGAAGTATAATACAGGAGGAAATAAGCAAAGAGATGATAGATATACAATATCTTGATCTACTTTTATAAAAGAAAGAACTCAGATTTCTTGAGAAAAAAGGAGAGTTCTGCATAAGATTTCACCACAGTTCAAAAAAAGAGAAATATATTGCAACGGCTTTACTGTGAATCAATACATTAATTTTATAGAACCTTTGACAAAATTGAAGCTTTCACACACGAATTAGTAATCTTAGAAAAGCTCCGTGAATTTATGACAAAAACAAAGATAAAACTTAATAATCCGTGGTCTCCAGGAAGCTGAATTAGGGCGGTCGAACACGTTTTATTTCACAGAGCTCATCTAAGCAGCCTCTGCAGGTGATTGAAATAGATGCTCTGATAACTACTTGCAAAAATTTAATGCCCGAACTCAATAGTTGGGAGCTTATCGGAAATTTAACTCGTGGAAGACTCTCAAGATAAAGACAGACGAAGAATTTTCGAGAATCACTGAGACTCAAGCGCTCCAATAAGACGGCGGTTTTACCGAAGAGCTTTTTTTCGATCTTATTTGGCCTTTGATATATTGCTACAGAGCATCTACCAAATATTTATTTTCTGGAAGAAACAGAGATCGAGGGCTCGGATTAAGGTACGTTATTAATATTCATCCTAAAGTTTTCAATACTGCGTTAGACTTCTCGCAGAGTCCGGATTAAATATTCATCTTTGTGATATTTTTGCGTCGTACAAAGGATATTTTTCAGGCGAGAAGCGCGATTTATTTCGAGCAAATTGCTAAAGTTTCACTATGCAGGGAATGTTTTATATCGACGTGCAATCAAGATTTAGCCAACTCAGACCTACTTTTCGTGGTAAAAGGCGTTCTAAAAGCATAACTTATCATGCTAAAAAATTCGATTTCACATATTTTTCATAATTATTTGCCGTTATCATTCATCAGTGCATGTCTGTGTGCCTCTTTAATTTTAGTAGAGAAATTTCTATTTAAATGGAGTTTCTTGGATTCAACTTCAGCATTCTCTATTTATTTAGAGAATTTTCTGCGTAAAATGGTCATCTTCTGTTCATTATAATACAGTCTCTTCAGAACAACTTGGAAATCTTCTATTTCAGATCCCCAATGTGGTTCAACTTGGATTCTCCTATTTCAGACGGGAAGGGCTGTTCATCATGGAAATATTTTTATCCACATGTGACTGTTAAATTATAATTCTTTATGTTTTTATATTTCTTGCTGAGTTGATGGCATCACGACTGAGAGAAGAAGCTAATTAATTATTTCAGATGTGAGGCAAATTAGAGTGGCTAAATTATAAGGAATTTACTCAAAAAATATGGTACCCTTTCGTTAATATTTTGTATAGTTTAAAATTAAGTGAAGTAACTAAAGGAGTATTCAACACCTTTCTATAAGGTACATATTGACTCGATGAAGAACTTGCGCTTCGACTTAATTCATGTGATAGTTTAAATTACTTGGACATATTTGGTGTTTCATTTATGACAAATCCCGCAATGGCGTGACCTAGAGATCAGCTACGAGCTGTACTTGCTTTTTTGTTCTACATCTACGAATGAATTAATTCATGCGAACTGGGGCGATTTATAGGAGACCTAATTTTCAGGATAAAAAGAAAAACCAACGTTTGAAAGACCCGTTGAAAAGCATGGAATTTCTGCTGTTAATTCTGTTCTTGCAATTGACGACCTCAGCATTTTAGAGTCTTTGTGCATTTTACATTCCGTCTTAAAATCATCGAACTTAGTCCACCTGTGAAACCCGTCATTGTGCAATAACTGTATATTGTTATGATTAGATGATATAGGATTTAGATATTGATGTTTATGTGAAAGTTTTAGAGTACTGTTTCTTTTCCATTGTTTGTATAAATCTTATTCAAGAGAGTTTTTTATTATTTCAAGCACTGAAGACGGAGTTTTCAAGATCAGAAACGTTTGTCTTTAGACGATTTTAATGCTTGCCATCGCATTGGTTCTTCCTTTTATCCTGAATTAGTTCATAGGTGAAAATCATCCCAGAGACTAATGTTTCAGACTTAATTAAAAGAACCTTTATTAATTCCAAAACATTTTACTACTGGTTTTTCAATGCCTTACAACTACTGGTGGGGTGAGGGATGTGAGGAATTTGTGGTTTAAGCTTCCTTTCCACGGGAAGTACTCCCCGTGGTCACGTGAAAACCCTCACCTTAGCCGAGGCTCGAACTCTGGTCCTCTGGGCGGCGAGCCCATCACGCTAACCACTACACCATGGAGCCCACTTGGGCCTTTAAACTCACTC
>VOMN01117188.1:0-10056 GCA_014899125.1 Orchestia grillus
GCTGGAGTGAAGCTGAGGGGCCTGTGTGCGGTGCAGTGGTGCAAGCCCTGACCCATTCGAACTGCTGTATTTCATCAGCCGCACAAAGCAGGCCTCTGATATCTCACTCTGGCTCTGCCAGGATTGGAGTCTCAGCTGCAGTTCGGGCAGGCGTCTTAAAGCTGTCCGTTGGCTGCGCCGATGTCCAACGTCATGTTGGCACGTTGACCTAACGAAGATAACGAGCTGCAGCAGATGCTGGACGCCCTCGTGTCAAGCCAGACGCTGCGCCCTGTTTGGCCTGGGCAGTTTAGAAGGAAGTCTGTAGAGGAAGTCTGCTCGTCCGACTCAGAAGCTGGCGCTTATTACGAGGCAGTGTTAGCCAGAGGAGCCCACAGTTCTGCATGAAGTCTACCTACTAGGTTTGGAATTGATATTATGGGCAAGATTCATTCTATAATAAATCGACAATTCAACCCACAACTTCTGTAATCTGCTATTTATTTGTACGCTCCATAACCATGAAACTATTTGCTGCGGTCCAGCATGGGTCTCAAGCTCCCAGTATTTGTTGCATGTTTCCGGGTTGTCCACCGGCCCATAAATACTACACTGCATGGACTGGCTGTTCAGCTCTCACGTAGGCACTAAATATTACTATTAGAGTAAAAAATAAACTTTTTCATATTCTCATATTTGGGAGGCATTTACGTTTGTTGATAATCCTAGAACGACCAATAATATCATGAATTATGGACGGGAGGTTTTCCATCGTCCACGAACTCTGAGAACTGCACAATGGTAAGACCGAGCTCCTCTTCCAACGGGGCTCTGGTGAGGAGATGGACGCTCTGCTGCCTCCGAACATCCCTTTGAGGCGGAGGCGACTGCGACAGCGCGCCCTGCAGGTGCCGGAGCGCCTCCACTGGAGTCCTTGCCTGCGCCGTGCTGCAGTGTGGCCACACAGACAGGGAAGTGATACTCTCGATTCAGCAAAAAGGGCAAAATTTTGTGCTCCTGAAAACATTTTGAGCTCCATGCTGTACATTTAGTAGTACTGGGGATTAAAATCTGTTGTCAGTTTAATTTCAGTATGAGATAAAGTATTTTATTTATCGTTTTTATTTAGAATGAGGAAAATCTAGTTTGCATCATTATCGTGACTACCTTTTCTTTTGTAGGTAGTGTGAGGTCATTATGAGTAGTCCGAATCCCTCAATGAAGCAATATTAAACTATTATTTACACTGAAATGTGCATGCTTGAACTTTAGACCCACCCACTCGACACACACACTCCTTGCAGCCGACGTCTTGCCGCCTGTGGCCGCAGGACAGCTAGGGCGTCTGCGTGACCCGCGGCCGTCCCGTGCCAGCTCACTTTGGCTCGCTAAAACCGGTCTCTGGACTCACCTCAGCGCGCTATTATTTAGCTCATCTTTCTAGCAAAACAGACATGCCGCAGACCCGGCCAGACACGCTGCACACCCCGCCAGACCCCACCAGACCCCGCCAGACACGTCACAGACCCCACCAGACACCCCTCAGACCCCGCCAGACACACTACACGCCATCTCAGAGCGCTCACATCACACGTGGCTGGGGGCGTGCGCCGCCTCGGGCTGCACTGCCGTCACGATGGGACAGGCAAAAAATCTGTAGACTTCAGCAAAACTAGCCTCGTTCTTCAATTTCAATTTGGATTTCAAGGACTATTAAGAGAAGACTCATTAAGATAGAAAAAAGAACACTCATTTATTCCGAAATCAGTTACATACAAAGTATATACCTTTCGGTCTTTCAATTAATAAAATTACAGCCTTAAAATTTAAACATGAAAATTTCAATGGAACTTCCAATTGGAATTACCAAGACTACAATCTAAATATTACGTGTGGAAGTCGCATTAAAATTTTTGATCGTGATTCTAAATTTGCTCCTTAGCACGAAAGAGAAGCGGGAAAATATTTCTTAATATAGTAATTATAGCGCAAAGATGACATATTGTAACCTAGATTCAAAGAAATTAAAATAAATCGGGTGTCCCAGGAATTACAATGGAATTCGAGCAAAATAACCTTCATTTAAAAAGAAGGCTATAAAAAGTTTTCTTGCTTGATCAGTATTACTTCTATGTGATGAATGGCAATTTTTACAAAGTTATGATAGTTAAAAGTTGTGGAAGTAATAACCGAAATTCTTGATTTAAATGCAGCACTTATATGTACTCCATACAGGCTGAGAGTTCATTCAAAATGATGAAAAATAATTTTTCCTTCCTTAATTAAGATGAACTAGAACCGTGCTCACGAGTGAATCAATGAACACAAGCGATATTTCCTGTGTTTTTGATGTTGTCACCCTTCCTCTACACGTCTGAGTGCATGTAAAAAAGCGTTTTTTTTTGCAGCATAGTTGATACTGTAAAGCGTGTCAGACAGGCATACTGAGTCATTCTTCTCTGCGTAGATCTTTGCAGAAAAAGATCAGGTTTGACTAAAAATCAGTTGTCAAGGGAATGATGGGACGGGAAGTAGACACTGACGTGAAAAAACATTAAGAAATAGACAAGCCTTTGTAGTAATTATTATCATCCACTAGCACTGTAGACTAATATTCTCAAGTGTTTGTAACGATTTTTGTTGCGTACCATTTACCTCTGTAATATCCATTCTCTCTGTGCAATATGCATGTCGGATCGGTAACGGTCCTTTTCCTGATAGGCTGAGAGCAGCGTAAGTCGCCTAATAGTCAGTGAAAAACAGACACTCGTACAAAGAGGTATGCGTAGCTCGCGCTCTCTTTTCACTCTAATCATTCCAGTGCTTGTGATTTTGATTCTTACACTAGTCTGATGAATGACCATTTCCCTATGCTACTTTAAAATAAATTGTTCACTTGGAACACTGAGTATTTTATTTTCAACAGCTTTGACATTAAAGCATCTCAGTTTACTGAAGAATAAAGTCAATATAACCCAAAAAATGTATGATTGGGACATTCTAACTAATAGACCTAAAAAAATAACATAATGATGGGATTCCACATCATAGAGAGGGGGAGGGACAAAATATATTATGGGCCTCTCGTACCACCTTGGTGAGCCGAAGTTCCATTAGCCCCCCTTTCTTGATCCACTGCCACTGAAGAATATAATTACTGCATCTCACTCGAGTAAATAAGATGCCAATTGTATTTACCAGCGTTGTCAGGTGAGCGATTCATGTGACAAAAGAGTAACTTTGAAATGTATTAATACTTTTTCGAAATTCTCAGAGTAGCTATTGTGCATTAATCTATTAATTCAGTCTAAAACAAGAGTATTTTGTTTTTATACTATTGGCATCAAATTAAAAAGACGAAATTCTTGTACTGGTACATCTAAATAAGCGGAAACGGATGTCTAGTAATTCAATGTAAACAAGTTCGCTTCAGTCGTAGGTGCGACTGAACGCAAGGGAGCCTACTGGTGGTAGAGCCAAGGCTGGCCGATTGGGCAGTGTAGAGTCCTATACGATACAGGATTTTCAGAGTGCGAATTAAAACGTCAGGTGGCTAACATTAAAAACATAAGAAGATCTGACATCATTCATTGCGAAAATTGTAGATGAAAATACACGTAAAGTTGAAATCTGCTTTCTACTGTAGTCAACGAGATGAGATTGTTAGGCATTAACATTGCACGAGTAGAGTGTGTTGAAGACTCTAGCATCACTGGCCCAAATTTTAATTTGTAAAATACAGGGTGGGCCGCAAAAACTCGAACCCTCTCGTTGAATGTCAATAACTCGGCAATGAATGGGCAGATTTTAATGCTGTTTGTCCTAGTTAAAGCTAGTTTGCATGTAAGTTTGTTTTCTTTCACCAGCTTAAAGTACCTATTGATCAATTCATAATATTTTTAGAAACATTTAAAATGCTAGGAGAAAGTAGAAAAATATTTATTTTAATTTTAATTTTCTTAACTCAAGTTGTTCACAGGTGCTCTGAAATGAACAAAAATTTGTTGTCTTTTTTCTAAACTTGTAACTATTACATCCTTTTTTTTCTCTGGAAAATGCTATGTACACTGTTCCTGATTTTGTTTGTCCATGCCTCTTTGGATATTGCAAGTTATGATAAAAGTGTGTTGTGTTGCTGATAGTTGCATTTCTAGGGTTGAAAGTATTAAGCAAGACAATGATGATGCTTAATAAGAGTCACTGTATCATAGCTACTAATTACAAAACTTACATTATTTGACTAATTTAGTTATGGAGTTTGGTTCAAGAGAAATATTTTTCTACTGTTTCCTAGCATTTAGATATTTCTAAAAATATTATAAATTGATCAATAGGTACTTTTAGTAGGTGAAAGAAAATAAATTTATATGCAACTAAGATAAACAGCATTAAAATCTGGCCATTCGTTGCTCAGTTATTGACATTCAAAGAGAAGGTTCAGATTTTTGTGGCCCATCTGTATAAGTGTTCTGAGCTCAAGTGATGCATTCTGATGCCTTATTTAAATGTGTAATTAACTTTGACATATAATGCTAAACTAATAGGACAGAGTAGGTTGTTTGTAGTAAAAAGTAGGTTTGATTGTATTGGTGGGTGAAATTCAAAAGTTGTTCTTGATTTTGTAACCAAAAGATGTTTGCAGAAAAACAGTGCCTCCACCACTCATAAAGTAGTAGTGAAGTTAAAAACAAACTAAACAAACCCTGATAGAATAGGTTGGACTAATTCAGTATGATTTTTTTCTATCATAGATTTTGGGTGTATTATGGTTGTTGATAGTTATTTTAAATTTAAATCATTTTTTTCTCTTAGTGGCAGAAACCTATTTTCAAAAGGTTTCAAAGTATAGAAAAAGTTATATTGAAAGATATTCAAACCATTCCCTTACTAGTACAATATAATGATGCAAACTCTAGAGAGATTTGGATCAGGTTTTCACACAATCTGATTTCTGGTATTATCACATTATGTTGTATAAGATCAAGTAAACAAACTTATGTTAATCTAAAGTAACGCTAATGTAACCCTTGCAGGAATCAAAGACAAGTTGTGCAATATAAATTAACTATTAGACTTGCCCTGCCAAATATGCATGACAAATGGTGATAAATTCTTAAAATGCCTTTATATATGGTAACTGTGACATGGAATAATGTTAGTTTCAGTATCACTGAGATGGACTGGCTTATCTGACAATCTTGCTATTAGTTTAAGAAAATGGACTTGAGAATTTTCTCATATCTAAATGTTCAAAACCATGATAGAAAGATGAACCAATCAAGCAAGCAATAACTGTGTTTTTGTATATGGAGAATTTTTCAAAATATTTTCTTGTCATAAATATTTTGAAAGTAAGTCCTGCTGCTCTGAAAAAAATTCCTAACTAATGACACCGAAATGAAGGTGGTATAATGAAAAGAATCCTATGTGTAATTGGTTGCTATTTGATATTAACTGTTTAATTAATGCTTTATTGTTGGTGTTTACAAATGCTCATGAGAAAAAGAGGCAATGAAGATTTGATATTCCACAGGATTGGTTTATTTTGACTTTCACAGCATTGAGTTGTTATGAATTAAAAATAACAAATATTCTACTTCTAGTTATGCCACTGGTGATGTGTGAGGCCGTAGAATTATTATTTTTTATACAAAACCATTAGTCACTCTGGGATAACCAATGTGGGGGGACTGTTCCTTTACCATGTTTCACTGATGAATAGATTCAATCTATAAATAAAATTATTATAAAGTATGTATGTCTCCGTACAGTTATCCCAATGGAAGGTTCAAGACCCAAGATCATATTTAATTTTTCTGGCCCCCTACAGATAATTATCCATTCAAAAAGTATGCATTAAGCTTATCGTTTAGTTTACTTTGGTATGAATTATTTAATCATAAGACTAAACAAACATTCTCATTCTACCCGAGGATGAAGGAATGAATAAATCTGTTACAATATTTCTTGTTCTGTGCTTTGATAGTAAGTTGTTAATGACTGTTTTTCATCTGTAGCTCAAAGCTTGGAATTAATAATGTCGAAGAGATTGTAGTAACATTTTTCTTCCATATGTAACCTAGTTTTTTAAAATTTATTTTGACAATAGTTACTCCCTCTGGGAGTAATTATTATCATGGTGAGGAAGAGGGTCTGATTTATTGTATTTTTAAGACAATTTTTTTTGTGGAATTAAACTTAGTCTAAAATATGCTTAAGTTCAAGAATTACCAGTTTCGTTCAAAATTCATTGCCAAATAAAACACAACTGTTGCTACCACATCACATAAAAGAATTTTTTCATGAATACCCACAGAATCGAAATAAATCTAGCAAGGGAAAAGGAAAGCAATATGAAGGGGGAACAAAGGGATGAAAACCCTAAATTAACTCACTCAGGACAAACAGCAGTCTACTACTGCTAGAGCAATCTAAGTACTGTCAGCTAGAATGTTTGGCTGCCAAACATGTTGCTACCACATTTTATATTAGAAAAACTCTACATATTTTTTGAGCTAGAAACGCTTCATAGGTTACAAGAAGTAAAACAAATGCTTGCAGCTGAGAGAATTAATTACAAGTTGTATGTACCAACTGTTTCTAACCAGAAAAAGTATAACTTAACCTGAATTTTTATTTCAGAAAGTTTTGTTGGTGCTTCACTGCTAAGGTTCTTTTAGTCAATTTCTGTGGATGCCTCATATTGTCTATGTAACCATCCAATACATACTGCACTGTATTTTTTAGGTTTCTGTGTATGTTTGCATTATTAAAGTAGTGCATAGCATTTTAGCTTGTACGATTTTCATCTCTTGAGCTCCATCACAGTTTTGTTGCCATGTTCGGAGAGAACTGGTCCCGAGGGTCTCCAGACAGACGACGTACCTGGTCTGGACGAGGCAGGTGAGATCATGCTTGTGTGTAGTGATATTAAATTCAAATTTGAAAGAGGCTGTTATTGAAACATTTTATTTCTGGGGTATGATTTGTATATTTTGAGATATATAATAGGCTATTTTATTCTCTTGGAGTAAAATTAAAGGATATTATTTAATGCAAATGTTTGTGCATTACTATTCCCTTTTCTCAAATCAATAATGATCAACTTAGATAAATTAACCAGGGAGCCTCTGTTCATGTTGTGTTAGACTAGTGTAGTTATTCTATTCACTTCTCACAATTGGGAAATATGTACATCAAGTAAAATGTTGATCCAAGTTTCAGTTTAAATTTTGGCTGATAAAGCCACTCATTGCCCTGTAAGTTTTATTTTGTATCATTCACTTCATGTTAGGTATGTGCTCTCTAGATGTTGTTGCACCACCAGAGGAGAGTTAGAACACTTATTGCCATTGCTTTTGAAAAAAGAGTAGGTATATTCTAGGAGTTATTGGTGCAATTTTCAAACTTCATTAAAATCTGCACGCTGCAGATTCAGATTTAGCAGTTCTAGCTCTGACAGTCTATGTTGGATGTGGATGTCGAGTTTTCTCCTATTTTTGATAGTAAGCAATAAAAGTGGCCTAAAAGTACCATATTGATGAGCTTCTCAAATGCAAGTGTAATTCTGCCTGTGCTCACTGTTTTTATGCGCAGAAATTTTTGTTGTTCAAAATGTTTTTTTCAGTAGGAGTGTCTGTATTGTGAATGAAATGAGTGCTTGTAATAGTAGATATTGTTATGCATTCTTTGTGTAACTAATGGAAGAACAACTCACTTGTAGAGTGGGCCAACTGTTTTGCTTTTAATTTAATTTGCATAGTAATTAGTTTTTTGAAGATGACAGTTTAATTATAAATGCTGCACTTTTTAAGATGCTAATTTCCATCATATGATGATAAATAAAGCTATGTAGAATTGGTTGAGGTGTCATTGAGTTCCTCTTGAAATTGATATACCAGCCAGCTGACACTGAGGCTCTAACACTGCACTGTATTTTCAGAGGGGCGCGCCGAGCCCCTGCGAGATCAGGGGCATACCCGCGGGGATATCGTAAGCCAGAAAACGCCCCTCGGGGCCGCATGTCAGCATACGCTTTCTTCATTCAGACGTGCAGGGAGGAGTACAAGCAGCAGTTCCCACACCAGCGCATTGTCTTCAAGGACTTCTCTAGGAAGTGTGCCGACAGATGGAAGGTCAGCAGGGGCATTTGAATGTTATCTTCTGAAATTCCCATATGAACTTTGGCTTCAGGTTTAATTTTTGTAATATTTCTTGGGTGATGTATTTTTTGTAAAATAACACATAAAGAATTTCATCATGCCGTGATAGAACTGTTTTCTTGGTCAGGCATCCCAGTGCTGATGGATCTATTCTTCTGCATCCTAATTTAAGTAGGTAGAGGGGCTTTGTATTAGGAGTCATTGTGTGAGTAGTGAGTCGCATCATATTAATAAGTAGGAGTCATTATTTTACTAGCAGGTCCTTGTATTAGTTGGGGGTCATTGTATTGAAGTTGAATTTTTATTCAGGTGTCCCATCCCAAGTTCACATGTCCCATCCCCAGTTCACGTGTCCCATCCCCAGTTCACGTATCCCATCCCCAGTTCACGTATCCCATCCCCAGTTCACGTGTCTCATCCCCAGTTCACGTGTCCCATCCCCAGTTCACGTGTCCCANTCGGGTGTCCCATCCCCAGTTCGGGTGTCCCATCCCCAGACAATGAAGAGGCAGCTCTGCAGTTTTGATTACCAGGTGCCTCAGAATGAAAAACGAATTTAAAATTTCGAGTAGGTGCCCATTAATTAAATAATTTTCAGAATGTTTGTATGACTTTTGCTGAAGTTTTGAGTATGAAAACTTAGGAATACCGTATAGAACTTCTTATCATTTATATTTAAGTTTGTTGGTGGATTAGTATATGTCAAGTGCTGTTTTCTGTACATTGTGTTGGGCCAATCAGGGCCGAAATTAGAGCGTCAGTTTGGTACGGATCTTATTAAGTACGTGCTCTATGAGTAGAATAAAACGCCATCAATCTTTATAATCTTGAAAGCATGCTATAAGCATTCAAACTAGTTTAAATTACTTAAATTTTACTTAGACTGTGTATCAGTCAGTATGTGCAGTTACATATGCAGGAGTGAAATATGAATGTAAAGTGCTGTTAGGAGCACCCATCCCGTCATGCATATTGCTGTGCATTTGGAGCTCTTAGCCAGGACAAAGCTTCTTCCAATATTGCTCATTAAAAAGTTCAATTGAATTATTGGAATATGTGTTCTATAGCCAAGACCATAATGGTCCAGCGATATTGGTGGCGCAGGGAAACGATCGTTTGACTCCCCTGCTGGCGCTCAACACGTCAAGGAGGTGATATTCTCTGTGCAGAATTCCTCTGATGCACGTGAATCGCTGAGCAATGGATGTAGTCGTAGGTCGTATGCGAGGTGGAGATCAGTCATGGATGTTGTTGTGCAGACCCTGACGAGTGCGGAGAAGCAGCACTTTTCCGACATGGCGACGCAGGACAGGGCGCGCTACGCCAAGGAGCTGCAGAGCTACCGGGGGCCGCGCATCAGGAACAGGCGGCGCAAGACTCGCAAGGACCCGCGGGCTCCCAAGCGAGCTTTGTGAGTTGGTCCGAGTCTCCAAGTGTGTCAATGAGTCATCGTTGTCAATTTTTACTCCTGCAACCGCCTCAAACGGCCTCTGCAGAGAGGCTCAGTAGGGAGGTATTAATTTCAAGACATCGCAGGGGGCGTAGGATAGGCCATAGGCAGTAAGGCTGGGTTAATTAGAGTTAGTTATCGTATGCTATGAGGACTGGTGTTTCCAGAGTGTACTGTTAGGTTACCTCAGCTTTAGCTAGGCCTCCGGAACTTCTATCTTTCGTGCCTATTTCGCTTCTTTCCAATTAGTTGTTTTCTGTACTAATTAGTCTTTATCTTTTCTTGTCTTTAATTGCTGTTTCTATGTGAAGTTCTTCTACACATTCGCAAGGAACAAAGCACAAACCAAGTCATTGATCGGGTCGTTCCGAGTGGAGGGCAACTTAATCAGTGAACCAAATGCGAAATGCGAGGTCCTGAAGGAACAGTATGAGTTTGTTTTTAGCAAGCCCACAAACCAAGACC
>VOMN01117192.1:0-13533 GCA_014899125.1 Orchestia grillus
TCACATTTCTTAAAATTTCCGTTACAAACAACCTTGGCAGCGATTCGGTACAGGGGTCACGAGGGATCATTTTCTATCACGGAAGGTCTTTGAAGTATTTCTTGGGAGCATATTTCCTATTTAAAAAAAGTACAAATATATCTTAGCGAAGTCTTTTGCTATTTTAATTTCCACTAAACCCAGACACGGTTCACGCGATATTTTACTTCATGACATTAAGGTCAGCTGCTACCACCCGGGGTTCGTCTACGGGTACTATATACGTATGTAATATCGTTGAATATTTTATTCGGTCATTTAATTGACAAGAAATTACTCTAAGTATTTAATTGATATGAGGATGATCTTAAATTGACCGAACAACACTAAACTATTCTGGCTAGCAGGTCAGAGGAGTCAAGGCCTACTGGCTTTGAAATATTATGTTTCTATTAATATCGTCGTCTCGTGAACGTCATTAATTCCATTAATTCGGTAACGAGATTTAATTCGGCTGAGAAATATGAACAAAAGGTTGTGATGCACAATTCAAATTTATACGTTTTATGAAAGAAGTGCTATCTAAATATTACAATATGCAAACAAATTCGAATAACCTGACTTTAAAATGTGTTCGCTCGTTGAAGGAATGAACACTCTATTACGCTAAAAATCTGAATCAGACTCATTAGGAAATCTGAATTAATTCATCCCACACATCTCAGAACGCTGAAATAGAATGCGGTTAAGTAAGAATGGATTAGTCAACTGGTGATCATGGATCGTTAGATGGACAGTTGGCTCTGTTGTGCCCATGGTGGATTTAGGGCGATGAATTGGGTATGAATGTACACGAATTTGTGTACCCCCGACAATATCACACAAAAATCGTGGACATGGACTCCTAAGAGTCCAACACAACAATAATTAAGAGTCACATTTGGAAATGTGCGCAGTGAGGAATTCAAGAAATCTGCCCGACACGCGCACGTCTCACAGGCTGTAGGCCTAGTGTATGGAGTGAAAGAAGAGTGGCCGAATGAGGTTTTCACACTCTTCTTGGTCGCTCGAGCGCTCCGAGGGCGTGAACCGCACGAGGGCTAAGCTTGTGATGCGCTTGTAACGTGTACCATTACGTACACTGTACTTGAGCGTCATTATTGACTCCTAAATCTTACAATCAAGGTTTGTATTCAAAATGAAATATAATGAGCAGATGGTTCATGTAGCTAGCATATTGACAATTTACATATTTTTTTGTAAGTTAAGAAAACCTTAATTTACAAGAAATCAGATGTTAACTCCCCGGCGCGTAGGGGCGGGCGTGGTAGCGTCCTAACGAAGCGGCGTCGAATGCGGCTTCGCTGTGTCGGCACGAGAGGATGTTTGGGAGCGAAAGCAGTCTCCGTGAATTTGATGTAGATATTTCTCTTTCTCCTTCCCCTCGCCGTGGAATAAATATGTTTTTTTAAGGACAGAGATATTTTTGGATGATGTGTGCCTCGCAAGGTCACAACAAATGGCCTTTCTAATATGCTGATCTTAATCCTATCGAAAATTTGTGTGACCGACTGTAGAGGGAGAGGCGAGCCTCAAAACTTTTTCTTTCTTCGTAAGATCTTTATCAAAGCTTGCTCGTACTTTGGGCAAATGTTGTTTATGTTGTTTATAAAATTTTGTAGAATCTATGCCGAATAGAATGAAAGCTGCAAGCAATGTCAAAGGTGGTCCGATAAAATATTAACCTTCATTGTTTTTCATTCACATTTCTCCAGGGTGCAAATTTTTTTTGGCCTGGTTGTGTAACTTGAGACCATTGATAGGCGTTCATGAATTAAATCCTGCAGCTCAAATTCGAGAAAATCTCTGACCCTGGCAGAATTTTACAACTACCATTCCCTGATCGTGAATTAGGGAGATCAGCTCTCGTGGCGAGCCGAGGGTCCCTCGAGCTTTTCCTTCGTAAACGAATATCTACGTGACAGATGTCGAGTCCTGAGGGAGCGGTGAGGGGCCACAGTTTAGCCTATCGACTGCGGCACAAATTATTACAAGACGCGAGTCACTGAAGAGCAAAGCATTGCTTCATGCCTTGCGATTGGTGAGCGCAAGACGAAAGCAAGGGACCCAAATTGATGGACGATGTACGGAGGTGAATGAAGACGAGCTCATGCATGGAGTCTCGCGTCACGGTTGGTGAGAGCAAGATGAAGAAAATGATCGTATCGAGACGCTTTGGGAGTATGACAGAGACGTTAGTCAAGTACCTAAACATTTCGATACGTACATGTGAAATATGTTACGCTAAAATCATCGGATGTTCTACCTAATTAAGGCGAAAATTTTCTCCTTCTGAAAAGTGCAATTCATTTCTATTGAACTTTTATGCGTTTAAATAAGTATTCTTTTCGAAAGGCGTGAGAGAATTGAGAACGCTAATGAGTTTATATTGTCCAAAAATTTTTTAAATACTTTTAATAAATATGTCAACAATGCATAGGTAGTGGTGTTGCTGTGAAAATTGATAATTTTTTACTTGTGGAGTTTTTGATATTTCTCAAACGCCAAGAAACTCTCAAACTTTTTGACTTTCATGTAGTTTTATTCAACAAAGACTTTCAGTGTATGTAATTCTCGGACGTACGTCTACTCTCAAAATGAATAAAAATGAATAAAACGAGCCTATAAGTATACGAGCGTTTCTCAAAAGCCCTTGAGATGCTCCCCTTTCGAAGGCACCATGTTCTGGAATTCATCAGGGGCAAATATTTTGCCGAAACTTGTTACCTTAGCCTGGAAACTAGCCTATTTTTGAATTGTGCAACCCGCGTGAGCTACAAAACTAATCAAAAAAAAGTCCGTGAACCAAAGCGTGTTAAATGTTATTATTTCATTGTTCATTCTCCGAGTTTATACATCACGCTCATGATGGCATTCTTTTTATAGCTCTGCCTCATTGATTCTATGTTACAAATTTTACATTGGCGAATAGGATAAATGAAGAATTGCATATGGTTTCAATGAGGCTTAAAACCAATAAAATATGTGGGCATCAATGTCGATAAAACAAAGTCGGTACTCTTCTCCCATAGCGGAATGCACACATTCCGTACATCAAAATCCGTAATGATCATATCGAAAAAATTAATTCATCAGAATTACTGGGAATTATCATTATTAAGAAGCTGATTTTTGAATAGTTTAATAATAAAATAAGTATTGATGCTAAGGTATATGAGTCTATTAGAATTTTTAAAATAGATAAAAAAAATTCTTTTAAGTAGCGTTAAAAATATTGTAGAGATCATTCATTCATTTATTTCTCCATCAAAGCATAGGAGCGTGGCATGAAGCTAATAAAAATAATACAAGCTTACATTTTAACCACAAAAAAATAACCATCGGGGCGCCGAGGAATTTGCAATACAATGCTCATACAATAACTCACATAAATACTTGAAAACATTTAAGTTTCATTATCTGTACTAATATTCCTGCTTGTCATCATGTATAAGACTTTGAGTAATGAAGGCGATGAAGTCTTAAAGTAATTAGTTTCTGCTCAAACTGGCTATCATGACCAGGACCCGAAGTAAATTTATACTTTTCTACTACCCCAAAACCAGATTAAAATTTAGTTTTCACTAAAATGGTATCACAGCTTAGAACTCATTGCATTTTGTCATTCGTGAGAAAAGCCCAATCCAAGCGTCCAAACGAATCTTGAATCCTATTTCTTTTGAGGATATTGAGGATCATCCATGCTAAATTATAGTCTGTTATCTTAGCGCAGAGTTGATCCTACCTGCCACAACGTATGTCAATAAATTAAATAAGGATACATTATAGAATATTCTGTTCCATTTACTGCACATTATTTAAATCCTGATTGTAAATCATATCTTATCCCTCTAATTAATCCTTTCCTCGATCAGTCTTATGTACGTTTGGAGCAAATGCATTCGGCTTCATACAAGTATGTGAACGTTTAGAATATGATCCTGTTTGATGCCCTAGAAGTCGTAGAACTTATTCGAGCCTCCAAGTAGCCATACTGTACACAGGGTGTCCCAGAAGAAAATAACCCTTGCGTTCATGAGTAAATAGAATACCGAATTGTATTAAAATGTGGTATCCAAATTAAAAGGGACAGTTACCTCTGCGCCTTACAATTTGGTATCCTATTTACTCATCAACGCAAGGGTCAGTTACTGCTGGGACACCCTGTAAAAAATTATCCATCGCAATTCTTTCAGAAACTAATACCTGTAATATTGGGAACTCGTGTAACACTTGCGGTAATTAATTGTTTAAAGTAGTTTCAATTGTTATTATTTTTTCATTAAAACATCGAAATTATACAAGTATAGACTTTGTACAAGAACCCGTCGAACAGATGGGAAAATTTGTGACCTGGTACGCTACAGTCAGCTTTTCCCTAATCCTTGATTTGGATTTACCCAATATATAAAATAGAAAAATTATGCATTCACTGTATACATGTAGACATGTCTGTAGCAGGCTACATTATAGGCTAAACTGAATCCAGGTCGTGCGAGGGTAGGCGGGCGAGAGAGGCGGCGCCAAAGCACTGGACGCCGCATTAGCGGCCAAGCACAGGCAGAGCTAATCAAGCAACTCCCACCACAGGCAGAGCTAATCAAGCAACTACCACCTCAGGCAGAACTAATCACGCAACTCCCACCACAGCAGGTACGGGGAGAATGGAGACAATTTTAGGAGAGCAGAGGCAGTCTGACAGGGATAGCGGTAGAGACCGGAGCTAGAAAACGCTGGGCGTCAGGCGAGGCTCGAATTTGGCTAGGGGCTTGGTCTTACGTCCGAGAAAGAGAACTTGCTGGAAATTAACCTCTATTAATAACATTAGCTGTCCGTCATTCAAATATGGTGATAACTCACCTAAAGCAGCTCACTGGTGGGCGGTTAATCCTCTAGGACTTTAGAGAGCTGTTTGTTCGCTGCTCGATAGAAAGGGCTCTAGTGTGTTAATTCACACTACTATCCTTCAAGTCTCCGCGAGATTGGACGACGATTTTCGAGCGCTCTGGCGTGTTAATTAACGCATTCTACGGTTATTCAGGACCCCACAGAACTGAATAACAAATTCGGGGCGAGCGATTCCTTGAGGGTATTCTGTTTTCTTGCGTTACCGACGATCCAGGAGTGAGTAGCTGTATGGTTATTTCGTAAGTCCGCAAACGTGCAAATACGCGGATCTGTTGAGTCACGGATTTGTAAACCGGAGAAATAAAACTTCGAGTTGTATCAGTTTAGTACCTGACTGATTAACCGAGTCTAGTCTTCCAGCAGGTTCGAGTCTTAGCTAATGCAACGCTCACTGCTGCTAGACGTGCAGGAATTTTCACTGCTCCCTTTACCACGTTTTACTGTAGTCATCATAATTGAATAATTTATGGTAAATGATAACAGCGAGTTTCATTCCCCCGTAGGAGTATCGCTAGATCTCTGCGCGACCTGACTGCCCGGCTGGAACGCCACCAAAAATGCGAAAGTCGTAAGCCGGCGTGCACTCGAAGCCGAACACGAATAAAGCAAGCGGAAAGAAGCTCACTTATTACTCACAGCAGCGTAAAATATGCACTAATTAAACTTTTGGACACATGATTGCGAACATTTTAAAGGACATTTTGAGAAACTGTATGTTCACATTCTGGACGTCTAAACAAGACTAAGAATTTCGGATCCCAGTTGAGATTGTGGCCGAGAAATGAAGAGAAGACAGTCACAACTCTGCGACAAAAGTCGCAGTGAGTTTTTGAACTCTGGAATTGAGCACCCAGCTCTCATCAGCAGCCTTTCTAATCACGAGGTAAAAAAGTCCAGTAAATGGAGAGTAAGAAGTTTCGTCGTCGAATCGATTGGAGGGAAGGGTTGATCCGGCAGCAAAACCTAACAGGCTGAGAAGCACAGATTATCGTTTTCGCTACGCTACATAGTTGACTTTCAGTGGATTTTATTTCTCCAAAGGTATGGTCTTTTCCTTGACAAGCCCGCAATTAATATGTTAGAGGTGTCAGGAGATAAATTTACGTTCCTTCACTGTAGTTCGCTGACCTCATTCCTATAATTAACCTGAGCTCTTTTTCAAGTAATTATTGTTCACATAGCTGAAAAAAGTACCTAATTTGAAAATGAAGAATGTGCTGAAAGACTAGATAGACGTCGTTTGCCCCAAATACCACCGACTAGACATGAGGCCTCTGGAATGATACGATACCAAGCGCAATATAAAAATATAAAGCATAAACGACTTATGCATACCACTGTCATACCCAAACCTTCCCGGCTCTAGGGAGCGAGTCGTAGGTGCAGAAAGATGGTCGGAAATCAATGCAAGTCGACATGACTCACCTCTACGAATTACTGCTCGATCTTTTAATTTTGAAGCCGATTTCTAACATTTTCAAAAAGAGGTTCTTGGGACTGCATGTTTCTAAGGGCCTCTTATCTAAACACATAATCAAAATTTGCTGTTTCAGATAGGCTCATCACGGTTTCCCAACTTTTGAGTAAGACGGAAAAAATATTTAGTCGCCTTAGTATTCAATTTAAAACAGTTGCCATACGACGACTGGATGCGCAATTGAAAATTGAGCGTGCAAATCAGGATGAAATCTTGTCGTACGATGTTTGATGCGTCGTAAGCAGTGGGATGATAATATTTTGCTTAAATTCTCATTGTAATTGATTTAAAACTTTATTACACTTCTTAAGATCCAACATTGTATTTGCAAGAAAAAACTATACCATCAAAACCGAAAGTTAAACATGTTACGGATAGTTAAAACTGAAAAAGACGGTCAAGCAGTTTCCTCAAGCTTACGATGTTAAAGTCAGTTCAGTCTTAGCACCGCACGGTGGCGCCCGACGTAGGACTTGAATGCAATAAAAAATGGCTACTCATGCGATGCACGCGATGAACGAACCGAGTAGTCCAATTTGGGTCGCTACTCAAGTCATAGGCCGTCAGTCTACGGAGCACCTCTTTCTCTCACATCCGAACTCCTCCAGAGGAAATTGAATGACGTCGTTCATAAAAAGCGATACGTTGAAGATTGACATGTCCACGTGCAACCACATCAGTCGTTCGAGCGCACCTCAACATCTTAATTTTGCGAGCGCTTTCGGAGCTGGTCAGTTGGCGCATCTTTTGTTTGCTTATGCAAAAATTGGTATCAATATACGCTGTTATTTGATATTAGAATTTCAGTTTCCACACTTTGAGTGTTGCAGAACAAGTTAAAACATTGTGGCAGAAAAGCTGAATATAAAACTTCTTCTTCCTGATTTCTATGCTTGAAAAAATTTCTTTCGCAGAGAAAATATTTTATTAAATTTGCAAAACAGCATTGTTAGTTGATGGTTGCCGGCAACAAACCATAATTTATTTTGAAGATTACTTTTCCACAGCGAAAGTACCGGAGACGATTCTTGGCTGAAGCGTTCTTGCTTCATCTTCATCCTGCAGCTCAAAAATCGTTGAATATTTAAAACCACTTCACGTCAATCAACTTCGCCGTCGAAACGAAGTTCAATTTTTAAAATTCATTTTGTTAAAATTCAGTTATTTGTTTGTTATACTGTATTAGCGATATTATTACAACTTCGAATTTGATGTTGAGTACACTAGCTACGTTACAGAAGAATACAAGTAGGCGAATTTCTTATTGTTTTGCGATGTGAAAATTCAAGTTGAAAAAGTCCTCCAAATCCGACGGAAGAATTTTTCGACATCGCCCCAATATTCTTTCCCGAATCCCTTTTGGTAGCAATAAAAATTCTTGTGAGCCGTTTATGGAAGTAATTTTTTTGGTCCGACAGACTTGAGCTTGCGGGCAGCAGCTGTTGTGGGTCTGATGCATGCGATGCTTAAGGTTCCTTCAATAATAGATTGTATGTTGTGTTCGCTGTGTTTTTTGTTCAAGTGATAAATGAAAGTGCTTTCAGAAAACGATGTATTTTTAAATTTTTGCTTCGATATGCTTTGCTTTCCACAAGTCGTCCTTGATAAACCATTCGCAACTAGAACATGCTGCCCTAAATGCAAGTCATTTTAATAAACAACGTAAACATTTAATTTCAAAATAGGAAGTTTCCATTCCCAGCATTACTCTCAAACTCTCTAAAGCGAACTGAAAAACACTGAAATGCTCATCTTGGCTATGCTTATCTCGTGACTCCTCTTAGTAAAAATCTTTTTGATAAATCTTCTCAATGTTGATGGCGACAACAATGAGTCCAACAATTTTTATTATTTGCAATGTATCTTCTTTATCGCTCCCTTCTGCCCCTGTCTTTGCCTCCCAGATGCCGTGCTGTCCCTTATAATCTTGTTCACATATTCATCCGCAATGTTTAACCCATTGGCTGCGTGGGGCTGATCTCCTCAGTCATCAAAAACACTCGCCAGTAACGCGTGACTGAGGAGGTCAACCATGGAAATAACACGTAAGACTAATGAGAAAAGTTTCACGCAACGCAAGGGTTAAATTAGAACCAAGTGCGAATGGTGTGAAAGCAAACATCTTCGATTGGGAGGACATAAAGGACCTCGTTTCAAAAATGGTAATAATATACAAGCACCGAAAGTTCAGCAAGAAGTTCTAGTGGGCGGCCGCGACGGTTCTTTAAAAGGTCTTTTGTACAAACTTCAGTCGTGCTTTCTTTAAGAAATCCATGCAGGTTTCAGAAATGTATGACCTTTTCGTACAATTTATTTTGGGAAATCACACCTGATGCCGCTTTTTTTAGCCTGCTTTTCTTTATGTGTTTGACAGCAAATATTTTGACCAATTCCCTGTCCAATAATGGGATTCGATTATTGCGAACGCGTATCCTATCTACCGCGGACGCTAGTATCTCTCGAAAATTTTGAATGCCTATTCCTTTGCAAAGGCGCTCTGCTTTTGAGGATCGCGAAAGCTCGGGAAGTATACGCCGTAACCTGGGAAACATATGCTTTAACACAATTAACTCGTCTTCAATATGTTCCTAACATAAAAACAATTGCAAAAATCGAGGCTTACCCAAGTAATTCATAATTCTCATCCACAAATGTCACACTTTTTTTCATTTCTTTCTCTCCTAACTTAATTTTCATTTTGTTTTATTTTATTCTTATTTTCTATAACATTTTTCTCTTGTTTTCTTTTTTCTTAATAAAACCTTTTTGGTCTCCGAGACGAAACATCCTTTCCTCCTTCCCCCGGCCTTCCTCATCTCACATTGTAGTTCCCTAACCCTCGTTAGGGAACCTACTCCCTAACCCCCCCTCTCCCNCCTGCTGCAGGCCAACTCCGACCCCTCCCGCCTTGGGAAGTCACGCTCCCGCCCTCGAGAGCTCGAGCTGCGCTCCGAAGTGCATCGTTACGGCGCTCTCGATTGTGCGCTTCCTGCGAGCTTTCTGACTTTCTGCGAGCTTTCTGCGAGCTTTCTGACTTTTTGCGAGCTTTCTGCGAGGTTTCCTTTCAAATGCAATCTTACGCTTGTTCGTATCTGCACTCAGAAAAAAAATGGATGCGTAATATTTACTCCTGTTTGCATCTGCGCATCAAAACAAAGATGAGGATCTAAGTGATTGAGTTGGTGTTGATGACACGTAGATCGTCTTTAGAAAAAGCCTGTGCGTCAATTAGCATTATCGAGAGGATGCATTAATTCCCCTCTTGTGAAAGTAATCACAATGATTGGTTCATCTGATCCCTTATCCTGAGACGTCGAGAGATTGTTGACAGGCCCCGTCGGAGCTGAAGCGCTCTCAAGCCGCACACTTGAACAACTTTGACGCGTCCATAATTAAGAATACACTGTCTCGATCTAGCCCAAATTCGATACATCCTAGAAATATTTCTCCCCAGGTATACGATTTGCCATCTAAATTCAAGTTAGGTTCGTCTAACTGTGAGGCAATACTGCGTTGTGGATGCACTGGTACGTTAATAATGTGTTTAAGACGGATGTGATGCAGCACGTGTTGTACAAATGACTTCTAAGCAAATTGAGAATGATACGAAAAGAATTATCATGTAATTGTACATGAAGCTAGGTAATTTTTTAAGATTCCGTGAGTCCCAGTGTTCGTTTTGTGCACAGTATTCTTGATAGAAAAAAGTGGAAATATACAGAGAACTAGTATCATTTCTAAGCTACCAGCTCCCAAAAGTAAATACTCAAACTGCTCTCGCAACATTCGCAGCTCCCGGCCCGAATCGATTTAGTTGGCGTGCAGAGTTTTTGTTTAAAACGAAATGAGCAAAAACAATCGACAGAGCTCCGGTTGCATCTATGAAGGTTCAGTTCGTGCGTGGTAGTCTTTTTTGTTTCTACATCATTGCATTAATCGGTCAGAGCTCACTGCTTCTTCATTGTAAATTCATTTATTTATTTAAATAACATACTACCACTGGTCAGAAATATTAGCTACACAGGGAGAAAACTCTCCGTGTTTTAATATCTTTTAACGAACTTTTGTTTTGAGTACAGTACACGATCATGCACAGTGTGTTGAATACAAATTTTAACATTTAATAAATAGCAGGGTAAAACTTAGTATAATTTTGTCCATTTTCGTTTTTCAGATAATATTTCAAGGTTCTAAAATTACCTGCAGGATATGGGAAATAAAGGCGATCCTAAGAGAAAGTGCACAGATAACCGAAAGATATAAGATTTGACCGATTCAGAGAGAAGAGCAGTATTGCAGGCACTTCATGAGATCTACAGCTCGTAAATTGCAAAGATTCAACATCAAAAAGCACCACGTAACGTTGATGAATAATCGAAGCAGTGACAGATAGCTTTGAGGAATAACAGAGATTAACATTGAACAACATTTTCCTTACTTTGCAGCACTCAATGGAACAGATTATTCGGGCCTACGGTGGGAACAATAACAGGCTTCAACGTCTGTCAAAAGTACAACTTGAAGGAAAAGGAATTCTTCCAAATTCAATTCAGATGTAAAAAAACTTGAAGAAAATTTAACAAGTATTGAGTAAATACCGTGGCACATATGCTTCTTCTGTTGATACATTCTCAATTTGATGCTTTTAATTACAATGTAGAGTTTGTCCTTGTTATTTGTCTTATTGAAAATATTATTCATGGATGTTCATACATCATCAATTTTATATACTGAATTAAAAATAAATTTTTTTTTTGTAACAACCAGTACTTTTGCAAATGAAAAACTAAAAGATAAAAGGTTTACAATTTTTTCGAAGCAAATATTTCCGACCAACTTCAACATTGATATGGACCGACTGTTTCCGACCGGAGGGAATATTATTCAAGGACCTGCCCCCACCCGTGTACCAAGGGACATGTTTTTATTCAATGTGATAATAATTCAGACGAATAATAAATTTTTCGTTTATACATAGGCATACATATATATAGATAAGCCATCAATATTTTGTTTCGTGCCATCAATATTTTGTTTCGTAGATTTTCGTTATATCTGAATGAATCACGATGGTAGATGCTATCCGAGTAGTTGTGATTAAAGCTTGCGGGAATGAAATTATTTGTATCCGCGTCTCAGATTCCAGAGTTCATGTCCGGTAACTCAAGAGAGCTTAGCAGTGCTCGACTAAATACAAGTTAGTTCGTAACACCCGATAAAATTTGTAACATTTTACTGGGTAATAACCCAACTAACTTAAACACACGGGGATAAACTGTAACTCTAACAGATCAACCTAAATGAAGCATTAATAAATTCACTCATGGATAAGATTAGTATTTATATAAATACTTTACAGACACGAATGAAAAGGGTCTAAAGCCCTTGAGAGACTGAAAGTGTAATGATTACATGAAACATGATTAAACTATGAATATCGTGAACAGGCGGTGCAGAGGATACAAGGTGAGAGGGGTATCTTAGGAGGCAAAGATTCGAGGACTTTAGCGAGACGTTGCAAATTGAGTATTAAGCCTGCCTTATCTCACGTGATCCGTGGATGAGGGACTCATTAGAGTCGGGTGACTTTATAAAAAGGGACACCACTCCGAGCCAGCAGCCCTTCCGTGAAACAAAGTGGGTACCGCACGCGTCATAAACACAATACATTCTTGACCAAAGTCGTCTGAACGAATCGTACAAGGACTGTGAGTTGGTATGTTGTATAGGTCCCTTTCTTTGCTGAGGACGTTTGGGATAACTCTTTTGAAGTCTCGTTACGGTACCGAACAAACTTTGTGCAAAGAAAAAAATGTTTTTTGTTCCGATGGAACTGAAGTCTTTAAATAATCATGGATCAAGTTACAAGGTTTCTTCAGCTAAAACTCATCTGAAACATCGAAGCATGAATTATATTAAAACATGAGATTAGAAAGTAAAGTACGGTGGGCTTGGGTAGGAGGAAGAACTCTCGCGCGAACATATCGGCTGTGTAGATTCTTGTGCTCCAACCTTTCCAGATGCGTCCTGAGATAACGGTTTTTCTTGATGCGACGATGGTGTCCTCTTTGAAAAAGAATGTGATTTCGGACTCACTTTCCTTCTTTTGGTGATGAACATAGTATCTTAAACGTACTTTTTTATACGTGAGTTTTACGTAAACGCCACACGTTCAAGTCGACTGTACTTGTGCTTCAGTAGGACGTCCGAGTATAGTATATTTGGAAGAAAGTCTCACGGAAAATTTCAGACTCAGGTTTTACTTCTGTCAGTCGTAACCGCCTAAATAGCTTTCTAAATCTATTCTAAACTTAATTAAGCGGCTTACCCATAATTTACTGCATCGAAAAGTTTCAATTAAGAAATGCTAATGAGGAGTGTATTAAGTTAGAGAGCTGCCAAACGCACTATATTCGTTCGTGTGGTGTGTCAAGAAAGTCTTCATAGTTCTCAACGTGAGGAAATCTAGATCTATATTAACACTAAGGAAAAATTTAACCATGACTGAGGTTTAAAGCTGATATGTTTTGTACCTGTGGTACTCATGGGTTGGGCAATACTGTTGTACTATGTATATCACTAGTGACCGTGACCTGTTGGGTCATTGTCACTGGGAACAATTTGAAAAAAATTCTGTTGAGTTAGAGTTTCGAGCTAATATAGATTAGAATTGGCATGCTGATTCCAAATCCGTTGACAGTTTTTTTCAAGCACGTCAAGTTTTCTCTCCACAGCACACCTTCCAGATAAGCAAAGCTCTACTGGTTAGCTGCAGTAAAACTGGACTGCTGAATACGACTTTTTACTCATCTCATCTCAACACGTGAAAAGTTGGCATTTGGTATCCCCAGGGTTTAGCGAGAGCAAAAAGATTATTCCACGGACGGTTACTTTTGTTTAGTGAAAACATCAGGATTTAACAAGAAAACTAAAAGTAAAATAGAATATCTTAATCAGCTATAAGACCAATGCCTCATTCAGCAGAAATTCCAGTGCCAGTTTTCGAACAACTACCTCCTTTAGGAGATCTGAGTGATGTTGAATGATGCAGATTTTGAAATTCACGAGGATTCAGTTCGTAGGGGATTTGATCAGCACGAGTTAAATGA
>VOMN01117198.1:0-16887 GCA_014899125.1 Orchestia grillus
GCATAGAGGCCCAAACAACTTCAAGATATTCAAAATATTCAAGACACAGTACCGGCCATCTGAAGCCACTCGCTTTCATGCTTTCCTCAACCTATCCAATTCACTTGTTCAGGTCACTTATATTTTATTTTTCTCCCAACAAATCTCATGCAACACGTACGTGACCAGCGCTCCCAATGCACACCTCTGTTGAACTGCACATTCGAATTCTACCCTTAACACGTTTCTTGCGACGATGCTATTTTCCTAGGGGTTAAATCCCCACCGTTGGGTCACATGGGAGGGAACGTGTCAATGTTTTACGAGTTCACGCTGGCTCGTTGTCTTTCATTGAACTATCGATGTTATTGCATTTGTGGTTCGTAAAATTCGTTGTCAAACCATTGTCGGTATTGCAGTTTTTGGTCTCAACATTCAATTTTGGTTCAGTACTCTACTTCATTAGTTCTTTCATGCATGTTCGTTTTGATCAGAACTTATTTGCATTTTTGGAAGGAAATATCTCTTTTTTCACTCATGAGCATCTTTAACACATTGACTGCGATACGACCCACCGGTGGGTCGTTTTGCCCCTAGGAAGATAGCATCATCGCAACCAACGTGTTAAAAAGATTATATTTTCCATCTCTATTTTATTTTCAATCATTCTCAGTTCATCTATCAGATCAGACTTAATGCTGGTATTTCCGTGATGAAAGACAAATTTAAAAATTCATTCACGTGAATACTAGAGCAAACAAAGTTCTTAATTGAAATTAATTATTTTTCGTTTTATTTAATTACCAAGAAATTAGAAATTACAGTTTTAACTCAGGAACGAGGCAAAAGTAAAATTTCGTCATATAATAGAATTTGCTCAGGGACAGCTAGACAACCATTCTTAACATTCTTCTAACATTCATTTAAAGGTTCGTGTGAAAACACTTACTAAAACGTTGCTCCAAAAACGTTCTGGTGCAGTGACATTAAAATCTTTCCCTCTGATTCTTAGTTATTTGCTTTTACCCACGAAATTTTTCAATCCTCCTCGTATACCCACGCTTCCATCAACAAACTCCATGTTTTCGTCCATAAATTTTATGCTTTCGTCCATAAATTTTATGCTTTTGTCCATAAATTTTATGCTTTCGTCCATAAATTTTATGTTTTCGTCCATAAATTTTCTGCTCATCGACCTAACGGGAGGTGTTTCCCCACAGTCACGGGGCTGGAGCGGTGACCATCTCGCGCCTGCTGCCCCACGTGGTCAAGTTGCTCAGTGACCCCGGTGCCCCGGTGCGGGACATGGCCTTCAACACCCTCGTCGAGGCCTACAGGCACTACGGCGACAGACTCAGGACCGACCTCCAGCACAAATACGCCGTGCCGCCTTCCAAGTGAGTGCTCAGCCAACCTTTGGCCATGGTTTTTAACACGTTGACTCCGAAGTGGGACATGTATGGTACACGCGATCGTCTAACCTAACCTAATGTAACCAAAGCACTATCATGTATAAGTACAAATTTTCGAATTTTCTTAAAATTTGTATTCATCAATCGAATAAGCTAGTTCTAATTAGAAAGAAAATTAATAAAGTAACCAAATTTGTGAAACCAAAATCCTTCATTTTTAAATTCACAGTAGAGATATTTGTCGGCATGTAAATTTACCTGTGTGGAGAATCGGAGTCAACGTGTTAACATAATTTCTCTTGTGCGCTTTTGAACATAATTTGTCTTGTGCGCTTTTGAACATAGTATGTTGTTGTACCTTCCAAGTTAGTTCTCATCCAAGCTTTTGCGATGATTTTTAACATGATTTTTCTTGTGCGCTTTTTAACATTGTATGTTGCTGTACCTTTCAAGTTATCTTTGATCCACGCTGCCGTGTTTTTTATATTTTCTTGTGTACTTTTTAATTTTGAATGCTATACCACCTTTCAATTTAGCTTTTATCTGCAATTAAGGGACGTTTCTTGCTCTTTATTCTGTTTCATTGATTGGTTGAGTGTTTTCTTACGACTATTGCCGCCTGCCCCACTTCTGTCATGTTTCTCTTCTTATTCTATTTTATGGAATAAGCAATGTAACCTTAAACCGAAAAATTAACTATTTTTCTACTTTTATTAAAGCCCCTCACCTGCAACCAAATCGTTAAAAGCGTAATTTTATTGCTTCGAAAACATAAAAGCAAATTTGATTGCGGACCTTGAAAACAAGGATCTGGCAACAGGTTAAAGAACAAGGCTCCGACCAGACGCATATGTTGTTGGAAATACGACATCACAACCATGGCTTTCAAATCTTCATTACTCTTGTAAGCAGGAGAGGCGCAAAGTAAGCTTTGGAGCTTCGACAAGACAAAACAATTTTTGAAGAGCTCAAACGCTTGATGCAATAACGTTCAATCTGGCCGACATTTTCCTCAAGTCCCCACAGTTCTGAATAACAGCAGAGATGCCCTCCTCGGAGAGAGGAGCACCTAGCAAATTGAATTGGGAAGCAGATACGACTTTTAATCCCTATAGCAAACCCCGAAACATTTCCACCGTTCTGAGTTCTTCCTCTCTTGAATTGTGGAGAGTGATTTTAAGATAAAAACTAATTGCGAAAGCGGCAGAGCACAAAGCATACGGAAGTACAGAAACCATTTATAAAACGCAAGAAAACGCGAGAAACACCGCATGAGCGCAGATCAGAACTAACTAGGAAGGCGATTAAGCAAAAGGCGCAGGAAAGCACAAGCAATTCGACAAAACAGAAAAACAAATAAATATAAAGTAGCCTATAAGGCACTTAGTCATAAATGATGTAGCTTCACTAACATTCCTATTCCTAAAGCCATTAGTAACCCGCGAAGAATCTTTTTTCGAGTATCCTCGCGCGAGTATTCAGGGTTGAGAGAGCTGTGAGATCACAGCGGAGGCGTGGATAGTCAATCGCGTACACTTTGCTGAGTGGTGATCAAAACGCTGGCAGAGAGCGTTCGTTATTTTCAAGAAACGAGTCGCCAAAATATGTAACACATGGTGTTTCATCTCACCGGAGTTGGTTTATGGTACCAGAGGAAATTTTCTACTTGCATTGGAGAAGGTAAACGTGTAAAATACACGTTAAGCTCCTATTTGGGACGCGTTAAAGAGAGTCGAATGAAGCAGCTTGTTCCAATTGAAAACAAACGAGTTGGCCATTCGGGGTTATGAACGTTGTTTAATAGTCCATTTGACTTCTTTGAATACGAATTTTCTTTGATTGATGTTCGAGTTAGAATCCTGTTAGCTGTGTTATGTTCCAATTAGGCGTCGTTCCAATTTATAGAAGTCCCATTTAGTAGCTTTGCCTGCACAGTAGTCGAGGTCAGCCAGAGCGGTGCTACTTTAGTATATTTTGATAGTCTATTATTTGTTTACAAAATAGTTAGATGAAAAAAATGGTTGACTTTTATTTTATTCATTCCATCTCGTTACCGGTATGAATTAAAATTAATGCGAAATAACCGGTACTTGGCACGCTAAAAAAAATACCCACCCGCTATATCAGATAATTTCAGAAGCATCGAGCTAGAAAACAAGTCAACTCTATTTGTTATTATACCAATACCAGACCCGTCACGCCTCGTGTGCCTTATTGTTGCTGTGTTTGAAGTCTTGGTGTCGGTGTGAATGGTTCCAGCTTTGCCTGAACGAGTCATTGTGGACTTTAGAATATCAAAAACTACTAACTTTTCAAGCCTTAATGTATTAGCATTTTAACTGCAGCATTTTACGGAACTCGAGGAGCTGGGACGGCTTCTTCCCTTCACTTTCAAAGCCTGCGTCTTGAACGGTTCACCCTGATTATTATGGAGTATTGTTTTAAAAATTGGTGGCGAAGAATTTTCTCTTATTGTTCGATATTGAAAGAAGATTCTATCGTGAACTTTGGTTCATGTTCATCAGATCGTGAACTCTTATTCTGAGGAAGGAAGATTGTTAGTCTTTGGTTTTCCTTCACAAAGCGGTAATAAAAACAGAATATAGCTTCTCAAATTTCTCATCGTTTTAATTAGATGATGGATGAGCTCTATTTATTTTCAGATTACCTTCTTTGCTGAGCCGATTCGACGAAATGAAGAATTCCGGTCAGTTGCTGCCGTCAGCGCTGGGTCCAGGAGATGATGGTGAGTACAGCTGATTTGTGTTCGGGCTGTAGCGGTCTTACTGGACTATCCTGTGCCCTCTGCACCCACTCTATCGCTATGAACAGGGGGTCCAAAATCGTGCCCACTCCTTGTGATTCAGTTATTTCGAAACGGAAGACCCAGCGAAAAACCCAGCCCCCTACACCCACGGCTAGTATAATAGTTACACTACACTTTCGCATGAGATTAGCAAATGTAAGTCGTTTAATTTCGAAGTTATTGAATTACAAGCACTGTGTATAGTTTTTTAAACCTTTCTTCACGTATGTGTAGGTACTTGTAAGTGTGGGGCTTGTTTGTGCGCCCGTTGTTTTCGGTGTTTATTAGTAAATACAGTTTCACAAACATTGACATGTCGTTCATTTCTTTTCCCGTCTCAGAACAGTACGTGGCCATTAGTAAATACAGTTTGATAAACATTGACATGTCGTTCATTTCCTTTCCCGTCTCAGAACAGTACGTGGCCATTAGTAAATACAGTTTGATAAACATTGACATGTCGTTCATTTCCTTTCCTGTCTCAGAACAGTACGTGACCATTTTTGTGGTGGTCAACTTGTTCACGTTGAACTCGGAATGTGCTGTGCTCATGCAAATACAAGCTGCATACTTTGTGTTAGTTTCCCGATCACCGTACTTGGAGTAGATCTCCGCGTCAGTATTCTACAAGCTATTATGATGGTTAGCTTATTACATCTTCAGTTAAAATTCACCTACCCGTCCACCTCTCAAACCTCATGAATGAGCTCAGCCCTTCATCGACCTTATGAAACCTCCTGTTTCATAAGGGTGCTGCTAGTTTTATAAAATTTAGATGCACCCTTATTGAACATATACACAAGGCTGCAAATTGTTTCTCTTTCTAAACCAACTGCAGCCTTGCCGCGAAAATATTCTGATTATTAAAGGTTTTAGCAAATTGGAGACTTGAAGGGAGACTTGGCACTCTTTGGAAGACTTGTAACATTCGTAGCCACCATTCAGAGTGTCGTGCTCGTACAGTGCCTGTCTTTATCCGTTCCCTGTGGGGAAATGTTGGTACTCAGCGGCATGTCTAGCTGCTCACAGCTGAATGAGCTCTACATGTTACAGGACTGCACTGTGACTTCAATTGTCTTACTTCATCTTTGTCTTCTTTCATCTCGTTTCCATGTCACGTCCCAGAAGCGGATTTACGTGGTGTACAGTCGAGCTCTAGTGCGCTTGATTTTGTTTTTGGATTCCTTCTCTGTACGAAATGAGCACGCTTCGTCTTACTTAAAAACTAGATTTTACTCCTGTGACACAACGGAGACTAATAGATCTGTGGTGAATGGTTAGATTCCCTAAATTCATGGAAGAAGTACCGGGCCATGCTGGTATGCCTCCTTCTAGGAATGTTGAGTTTAATCTTATTTTTTCAAAGGAAGCACTTCACTCAAGATTGAACCCTGGGCCTTCTGAATAGGTGACAATCACGCTACTTCATGGATCGGAAACCATACTTAAGTCGCGTCAGTTACAGTCAGATTTAAAAAATAGAGTGTAACTCCTGAACAGCGAACTAACCATTTTTATCTGATTTTAAGATGCATGCGCTGTTTCGGAAGAGGCATTTAATAATAATGTTTGCTCTCAAATTGTGAATTTTTTTCAAATTCTCTATGGTTGGTTGATTGACCTCCGTTAGTTGATTGACCTTCTGTGGTTGAAAGAAATAATCCTGATTTGAGAATTAGCTCATTGTACAAGTCTAAGCATCTAAATTTTTAAATCGTAATGCAATATTGTGTAAGCTTCACGAAAAAGTATAATGACTCATAAGTAATAGTAATGTATAGTATAATCCAGTAATTGGACAAGGCCTTATTTAGTGTGAACGAGTCTAAATTCCTCGACAATCAATAAAAAGGGCCGCTTTATGTTTACTTTCGCTGTTTAGGAAATATGTGAAGTTGTTTGGGTTTACCCGATTTTTGTGCTTTTTTTCCTTTGCGATTACGCTGTTTAGGAGTTATACTGTTAGCGTTTCTTGTGCTGTATTTTCCATCTCGCGGCCATTAGGCGGGATGGAAAGACTATTTCACTAGACTATTTCCCTCTCTGCTACACCCACTAACCAGAGTCTCCTTGCCAGACAAAGGTGGTGGCAACACTGCTCATGAAGTGAGATTTACTTCACTTATTTTCATTGCTAATTGCTGTTCTCAGCTCTCTATTTAATGCCCAAAACTATACCTCTCAGACGCTTCTCCCAANGCACTACAGTCCACTTCATTCATCAGTACTCACGCACCGTTAAGCCATAACATGAGAGTGGGATTGGCCTATTGAGAGCGGGAGCGTTTGAAGGAGGATAGGCAGGCGTTATGTCTCGGGTAGCGCAGCGATAATAGCGGCCTAACTTGTCGTGTGGGTGACCACACGGCACCGTCCAGTTCCTCGTTACGAGTCCTGTTGTCTCGCATTATCTTCTTTTCACCACCGGCACGAGCCATTAGCGTGCCTGAACTCTTAACTGATGGTTTAGCAGCACGCGAGGGGCTACCGTGCGGCATTGGGTTTTTTCTTAGGCGTGAGGTAATGGGTGAAGAGGTTCCTTTCATTTTTTTGGTATTAAGTCAACTGTGTTAGTTTAGATTTGAGCTTATATTCACGCTGTGTTGCTCTGTGTGCATCAGCTTTCTTCGGGCGTCGGCTTGAAGGTAAGTCATTATTTTTGTATTTTATTTGTTAAAAATATTATTATTCCAAGCAGGAATGAATAACCAATGGAAAATTATCTGGATCCGACGTCATGACTTCGTTAGACCGTGTCTCCGATTCGGCTTGTTTTGTGCAAACACGAGGTTCATTTCTCATAAAAAGGTCGGTACAGACATCAGAGTGTGAAAATTAGCCTTTATGTATTATTGTCGTCGCGGTATGTGCGGTTGTTGAGAAATAATGCAAATCTTCAGTTTTTAAGCATTCTTTCTTGTAGATTAAGTAATAAATATTGTATAATTTACTACTCTGAACGAGACGAATACGCTCATTACAAGGCAAATAAGAGTAAGGTCTGCTCTAAACAGTCATCACAAAATACATAAATCTCTTCATTACTATCCCCGTTACGGAAAAACGTCAGTGTGTGCCAGATCTGGCACTAAGTGTTCGGGGTTAGTGTGGATATAACGCTCTGTTTTTGTCTCGCTGCTACACGACTCTCAGCCCCAACTTTTGCGATGGTTCAACTCGCGCGTCTGCCAGTCTAGGCTAATTTTCGTGATTTAACACCCATCGTACGTAGTACGAGTATATCTGTAGTAACGATTGTTTATTGAAAAATTTATTTACCCCCAAGTAATTTACATCAGATACGGGTTTACAATCAAATGGGGAATGACGAAGAACCGGGATCAGGCTATGGACCACTTGTGGGCCCGAATAAGCTACAAGGCTTCTAGGGCAACCAATATAGAAATTAATGCCTTCAATTTACTGCACATTCAATGATTAATAACAAAAAAGCTGAAGGTTTCACTCAGGTATGTAAGTTACAATAACTGAATGAGTTGGATAAATTTAAGTATTAGGGACAAAACATAATATGAATTAAATAGTTTAGGGAAGAGACCACATACATACATACATACACATATTTGAGTATATATCCACATAGGTATCCACGAAAACGTATGCATACTTCTATAAAACAAGAGAAGTATTTTAAAGTTACGAGAACGATATGAGATAGTAATCGAGCAAAGGATTACATAAACACAACATATTTGAACATCGTACTCATAGACCTCGTAGGTCTATGTACACAGATTTACGCATATTTCTTCAATACAGCGAGAGAAACTGAACCTCAAGATTAGTCTTAAATGATCCTAATGCGGTATTTTGCTGTACGTTTGGAGGAATAGAATTATAAAATTTAGTGCCTGCAAAGAGAATGCAATGATGGGATTTGGTGCGTGAGTTATATGGAAGTACTAATTTATTACAATTCCTAGTGACATAATCTTGGGGACGGAACTGAGCAGTAATTTTTTCATGGAGATTTAGGTCACTGTTTGTTCTGATGGTTTTGAACATAAAGTTTCCCAGCAAAAGTTGATAAAGGTTGGGCAATTTCTGAATTTCCATTCTTTTAAAAGAGTCGTTACTGTGCTCATGATAGTCCAGGTGCGCAATAGTTCTTGTAGCTTTTTTCTGAAGAGTAAAAATTTTGTTCGTTTTGTTTTCATCTGTCCAAAACCATGCTGCTACTCCATATTGAACAAACGGGCGAATAAGTGTATGAGACAAGATTTTTAAGGCATCAAGTGGCAATATATTTATTACTTTATACACGACACCAATCGATTTCGAAAGTTTTTTTTTACAAATGCATGATGTATGTCCACTGAACTTCAAATACTTGGCAAGGATTATTCCCAGAAACTTCGAATGATCAGTTTGCCCCATTATACCATTTCCCATCGTTATTTGCGAGAGCTGATTTTTTTTCTGTGTGAGAAAAGAATGTACTTCGTTTCACTTATATTGATGCATATTTTTTTGGCTTTTGGCCCCAGAGACTTTTACTAGTTCTTGATTTATTTGCTCAATTAATTCTTCAATATTGTTTAGAGAGATTCTCGATGCAAGGGTACTGTCATCCGCAAAAAAAAATAACATGAAAATAAGAAGTGCATTCCACTTTATCATTTAAGAAAATACGCGTCCAACTGTCCTACCATACCGTGTAGTACTCGCTATTCGTATACGTGTCGCGAACCATGCATAGTACACGGCCTGCTGTGTACCTTCACCATGCCCCCCTCGCTGTTAGTACGTGAGCCACTGTTGGCAACCCTCGCTGTTAGTACGTGAGCCACTGTTTCAAGTTCGAACAAAAAGCAGTCGCCGCATCGGGTTCGAAGATAAGGTGCACGGGTTAAGCCGGTGTCTGCGCGTTGCAAGGGTTCTGACTCCTCACATCGGTTCTGCAGACCCTTGAGGACAATCCTACGTTCAGATCGTTTAGGCTCTCCGTCGTAGGGGATTTCAAACAATGTTACCAGAGATGTAAAGACCATGTTAATGTCCTCGTATATACGAACGAATCAGTACCGAGACTCTTAGCCTATTTTGAAAATGAAATCTCCTGAGCACAAGGTCATTGTGGATGCTGAGACTTCCTAGTCGAATAAAGAATATCTCTTACGTAATAGGAACGTCGTGCTGCTACGCTGGCGATCTTAACGCCCTTTGTGTAGTGATCCTCTGTCAGCCTCGCATGTGAAATGTGAGCAATGCTTCAAACCATTTGGAACGAGGTTTCAATTCTGCGTCTAACCTTCCGGAATCAAGTTATAATTCTGCTTTGAACGTCTATAATTCTGTTTCTTGGTACGGTACCGTAATTGGCTCTGTTTCCGCAACCTGTTTCAGGGAACTAAGATGCTATACAAAAAATTGAAACATTGCTTTTTATGAATATACAAATGAAAGTTTTAGTAAAATGATTGCCTACTGTTTGTTTTGAAACGCAATGAACTAGAACCATTTCATAAGGTTGAAAAATTAAAAAAGTGTACAGTCGTTTAAATATTTTATTTATTGCGTTTTCTTTTCTGGATCGGGCCGGTTGCTTGATCATCGTCATGTTCAAACCTCAATTGATCAAAGAACCCAAGTCCAGAGAAATCGGACCCTGATTTGATGATGTAGACGGTATCCCACTCCTCGTTGGTTTTGACGTAATGGATTTCTTTAGTTGCTTCCAAGATGCCTATATTGACGTGACACAAAGCAGCGATGGCGTGGGGGACAATGAGTACCATTTTCTCGACGCTCTCTTGGTGCACGAAATATTTGTTCAGGTCCGCTTTGTAGCTTGTCAGGCTGGTGTACATACCAAGTCTCAGGTATTCCATCAGATCCGTAATCATATGCTTGTGAAGAAGTATGAGTAAATGTTGAAGTTTAATAGTTGGCCGGTGCTCTGACTGCACGAACCAACTGGAGAAAAAAGCGTTTACCAAGCACACGCCCCCGCTGTTCGTAGGTATAGGATAATGTAACCGGCTTAAGACGTCTCTTTCATCTACGATGTACTTCGGAGGTGGGAACTGAGTCGCATCTCTTTCTCGGAGTCGTGGCGACCTCGTCGGAGGTCTCCTTCTATTTCTTACACCTTCTAGAATTCTTCCTGCGTCTCTGATCAATTCTTGATCATCTTCTCCTAAAGCGATATTATTCCTAATTTGCAATTGACGCGGTGTCATCACCGTCTCTTCGTTTAAATTTTCATTTTCCTGCCTGGGTGAACCTTCTGCGTGGCTGAGTTCAAAGTGCATTTCTTGTAGTCCAAGTGGGTTAGGTCTGGCGAGTTGTTGAAGACCATCTCCATTTACTGTCCTTTCGTTAGCGCCAGCTGCTGCGTTGCTTCTGCAAAAAAGAATACATTTATTAGATATAATATCCTTCTACATTGCACACATATGTCTATAAATTCAGATATGTCCGAAAGTTCTGAAAATTCCGATATGCCTGTAAAACATTGCAGTAGTTTAGTTTTAATCTTCTTTTAATTGCAAATCTGCCCAGTTTGTGTTCGTCAACAACAACATGAATGGCGGAGGTCGGTCATGGGGCCTGCACGAGAATGCAAAAATTTTTAACGCACGGAAGTCGCTTCGCCTCCAGAGTATTGCTTGCATTCGAGTAAAAAGAATAAAAAGAAAGAGAAGGAGAGGGAAATGAAAAGCATAAGTTTGTGTTCGAGTGTAAGTTGCCAAGTAACTTTTGTCAGGCTCTTAATAAAGCTGCATTTAGCTCTGCAAGAAAGACTAGTAGAATCCTTATGAAAGTAAAATTTGAGAGCCATATAGACTGTAAAGGGTTGTTAAGTGACGTGTTGTTTCAAGTTAGTTATGGCAACGGAATGTTGTACGAATATATTATGTAAAAAATATCAAAATAAATATGACAACTGAACGATAGAAGAGTATTACATTAATGAATATTTTTTAACATGAATATGGCAGCGGAAAGTAAGACCATAATATTTTATGAGTATTGAACATGAATATTGCAGCTGAACGTTGTACAAACATAACATTTCGCGAATATTATTTCTAACCAAACGTTTTTCGGCGTATGTCTCTTTTGGCAGTAGCAAATTACTTTTGACGAAACTGTGTTTGCAACCAGTTAACAATGGTTATTTTTAACCTAAAAAAAATGTTTGCATTACTTTTGAGAGTAATGTCTGCTGCTTGAGCATTGGCTTGGCATTTGATCAATTACTTATTGCTAGATAAAGTTCCAACAATTTCAATGTTATTAATTTTGATGAAGACACCCTGCTTTAGTTAGACCTTCAGGACTACTATCTTTCGTGACCACTTAACTGCTTCCTTCCATATTCATCCTTCCTTCGCTAACAATTCTATATTCTTTCGACCTCTTCCTTCTTAACTTGCTGTTTCTATGCGCAGGGGGTCTTGTGTGGGAACACAACTTGTATAGATTCCCCGTTCTCCAAAGTCTATACTAAATGGTCCATTCTCTTTCGGTGTGAGATAGTCTGAGTTACTATAACACTGCTATCCTAACGAGTTCTACTACTATTACCTACTATTACTAATACTTCTTGATAAAGACAATGTTAGCTGCTAAACAATGTTTTCTTATGATAACCTTGGCATTTTGACTATAACGATAACATTTGGACTTGAAAAACTAAATATTTTTATATGAATCATCTCCTGATAAAGAGCAATATTAGTGAAGCTGCACCAATTTTGACATGGTTAATAATTGCTTGTGCTAATCTACGTTTCACAAAAAGCCGCCTATAATGAGTACGCATACAATTTGTGACTAATTCATTAAAAGTGAGTATCCAAACACACTGTTGTCTTTGCATAAATAATTTCCTGCATAATGAAAGTTTTACGGCCTAATTAAAATTAAACATATTTCAGTAGTTGTGACTCATCATATAAAGTTTTATTTAACCATTTTCAAAATTATACATAAATAGTACAAGTTAAAACTCTGGTTAATTAAAATTAATTTAAATGATTAATTTCATGTTGAGCAATGGTCCAGAATATCCGTCAAAATTCCCATGCTCTCTAGAGTTTGAAAAATTTCAGTTGCAGGGGTCATATATCTCATTTTAACTAGAAAATCCATACTCTTGGGAATGTTATCCCAACTAAACCTTATGCAATTGATTTGGTCCATGTGGTATTAGTATACATAGTACTTAGTATACATAGTAATTAGTGTACATAGTAATTAATATACATAGTAATTAATATACATAGTAATTAGTATACATAGTAATTAGTGTACATAGTAATTAATATACATAGTAATTAGTGTACATAGTAATTAATATACATAGTAATTAGTGTGCATAGTAATTAATATACATAGTAATTAGTGTACATAGTAATTAGTATATATGGTATCAGTATACATTGTATCAGTATACATGGTATCAGTATACATGGTATCAGTATGCATGGTATTAGTCTACATGGTATTAGTCTACATGGTATTAATATACATGGTATTAATATACATGGTATTAATATACATGGTATTAATATACATAGTAATTAGTATGCATGGTATTAGTATACATGGTGTCCTTGCAAGAAGACACCACGCACACAAACAGGCTGCACCCCAGTGTGGCCACGGCATAAAGGCCCAAACATTTTCAAGTAATAGTCTACCAAATGATATAAACCTAACAACCTTCAAAAAAATTTCTAATAGGATATAATATTTCTCTACATGGTGATGTGATTGTATAATAGGTTGGATACATTAGACTATATCCAACATTGTTATTGGTATCCCATGCAATATATACCTTGATTATACATCATTGAGCATATATATTATACTCTACAAAAACTCAGTCAATATCATTAAGGACCAAGTTAATTTGCACTCGTATCAAATAATTTTTAAAAAGTTATAGTTCTGAGATGGATACATGTGAACTTTCAAACAAAATTATAATATACAACACAATTTGATTTGTGTCTGGGTCTTGCATTAAACCACGATTGTCCATTTCTTCCTAACCAAATGAACTAAAAAATTCTGATTCCCAAAAATTTACTTCTAAGATCAGGTGCATGACTTTTTAAATTTAACTCTTTGCAACATATTACCACCGAGGAGTTTAATACAAGTATGATACAAAATTGAAGTTTCATAGGTATAATGAACATTTTTTTTCAATGACAGAGGCTAGTGAATCACAAGGAGTTGTATTTACTAGGAATTAAGTCATGTTGCACAGTGTAATCGATTCTTGAATTTGAGTACTGCAAATGTTTTTTTACATGTTCAACTCACTCAAAATAATGTATTTCAAAGCAAATTTCGTGGTTGCGAAATTACGTTTCAATAATTTTACAAAAATGAGTACTCTTTAGAACAAGTTAAAGTTATTTGAAGATAGATGAGCTTACACGTCCACGTTTTCAAAAATCAATCGAAGAATAAGTGGAATCACGTCATACCTGTTTTAACACCGAGAATCAAAATCACACAAGATATCATACATTTTTGAAAGACACTTACGGATTATTTTGCTCTTCATCATTTTGGCTAGGTGTAAGCTTCTGCCCGCTCTCCATTTCGAATGATTTTCTCGTTTTCCTTTTCCTGGTTTTAAGTAAGCACAAGTACGGCCAAACAGGCGTACAAGCCAGTCGAACAATCGCAGTCGGGACGTCGTCAATGCGTCTTCGACCAGAGGTGGCAACTGAATGATACGTTCGTAGTCAATCCACATGTGTTTTTTGGTGTCTTGGGTAAAGGAGGGACAGCTCTGCTACCTTCCGTCTGAAATGTGGGCGGAGAGATGTTTTGGGGGGCGGATTTTGGAGAAATCTGAGCAGTGAAATGGTCCGTTTTATGTATTTTTTATACACGTTTGTCTGCTGTGTTTGGCTTTCTGTTCTGGAATCTGAGTTATCTTTCCGGACATCATAGTTTTCGTTTACATCTGCAGGGTGAAGCAAAAGTCACTTCAACATTAATTACACTACTAATACAGCTGTAAAAATAGGTTACGTATGAAACGAAAAGGAAAATCTGGAAGTTTTATTTTAAATAATATTTTTCATATGTTCTCCATTATTATTTAAATACAAGCGTATTCTACGTACAGTATTTTCCATGACTTTTTCTGAAACATCTGGAACTATTCTATTTATTTCTTCGATGATGTTGTTTTCCAATTCATGGAGAGTGTTAAAGCATATCTGTATAAGCCTTTCTTTTAAGGTATCCCCATAGGAAAAAATCTCCAGGGATAAAATCAGAACACCGTGAAACCATAAATGTTTCATGCCGAAATTGCCCAGTTGTTGCAATAAATATTCCTGCATCACTTGTCTGTAGTTGTCTGCATTCATTTTCAGAATTGCACCATCAACATCCTCGAAGAAGTATGAACCAATGGTTTTTACTCTAGTTATGCCACACCAGACTAACATTCTAGGCATAAAGTGGTTGCTCATGAATTATCCTAGGGTTTTCGTCACACCAGAATTGGCAGTTTTCTTTATTAACATGGCTACTGATATGGAAGTGGGCTTCATCATTCGTCCGCCGTAGCGAATGCATGTGCGAAGTCTTTCTTTCGTGATGGTCTGCAAAATTTAACAATAATTAATTGAATTTTATACGTAAATAGTTTTAAATTTTTTGTTAGGATGCGTTGCAATGATCTTCGTGAAATTCCTAGTTGACTGGAACGTCGCCTTGCCGACGTTTTTAAATATGTTCCAACACTCAATGAAACGCTCTGAATTACACCTGTATTTCATACCGATCTCGGTCTAGCAAAGCATTCATTGTCTGCTTTCAAGTCGAAATCTCTAAATTTTGAGGTATGCAATAATGCAATATTAGGAAGACCTTTGTTGATCAAATGTTCTTACGAAGTCCCTCAATACTGCAACTAGAAGTCCATCGCGAGAAAAGTACTTTGCACTATCTTTGCTCGTTGGTACTTGATATTTTTCGACATTTTCGGATATGATAGTTGTGTAAATTTTGATGACGAAACATGCTTCAGATCAGTATCATTGATATAGGATAAAACTTCAAGATTGTATATTTCATTTCCTATGTGACATTTCCTATGTAACGCATTTTTATAACTGTATTGCTTGTTGTAGTGTAACGTTCAAAATGATGAAGTGACTTTCGCACTGTTTCGTTTCCTCCGAAGACGTTGCTTGTCATTGCAAAAAAATTCTTCAATGACGCCTGAAATCAGTTTGTCTCGCGTTTATAGCATAGTCGTTATCTCCATTTCCTGTAAATTTATTTTATTATCTCGTAAATTATGTCGAGAATGACTAAATTTGAAAAGCGCGTGCAAGTGCGCGTATGCACCAGTGTGGAGCAGAGGAGACGTGAGGTCTTTGAAATAATTTGGAGAGAATGGATTCGGTTAACAATGTCACGGAGGTTCTTAATTAAGGTACATTGCATTAACATCGTCAGGAAAAACAAAAAAGATTCTATTATTGGGCCTATTTTGAAAAAAATGTAAGTAAGGGAGTTAGAGGGCGGTCTGCCGCAACAAATAATTTTTCATTCATACATTCTTATTCGCTGCACTAGCGAAATATGTTACTGCTGCTACTACTATTACATTATTATCATTATTTTCATGACAGTTTGTAGCATTCTAAATTTTTCACACTTTAAAAGAGAGTCAAGAAAACTTGGAAACACGAGCTTTTCTCTAATTGTTGGAAGAGGAAAGTTCTTTTTCGGCTGGAATGGGACGTGTTGGATACCCGTATGCGCCGCGTGGCAACAAGAGTTGCAAGCATACGAAAGTTTCAATGTGAATTCCCATCGTTTGGCAACTCCCACATACTGTATTTTTGTTTCACTCGTGCTTCCTTTACCGTGTCTGTGTCCGGACTTAACTAGCAAAGGCTGCTCCAGAAAATTCACTTCTCTTTATTGATGATTAGCTTCGATCGAGAAAGTTATTGTAGCCTTATACCGACTGAATTATTCTTCCAATAAGACTTCTTCTGCTTTGTACAGCAAACTTACTCCTGTTTTACGTATGTATGCACAAGACTGATTAAGTCTTGTACGGCAAACTAACTTCAGTCTTGTATATGCGTTAAGATTGCATTTAGCTGTGCACGGCTAGCTAGCTCCAGTCTGACGTATGCATGCGTTTGGACTGATTTAGGTTCGCGAAAAACGAGCAGCAGCCTCCTTGTGAAACGGTCCCACAAAATACGATTGATCCTCAAAAGGTTTAGCTCGCCATCTTCTGAATTATCGACAAAAATGCCAGGATATCCAGGTCTCATGAACATGGCTTTGAAATCAACTGCCAAAGGGCGTCGTTCTGTGGAGTTTTGTTCGAATGCTTGAAAATGTTCGTTTGATAGCTGAACGGTTTTTGATGAGTACTTTATTGTGAATTAAAATTTGGAAACTGTAACCGCACAACTGACTGCACTACGGGCGAAGAAAGAATAAAAAATACTTCGAGGAAGTATTAAAGTTGTGTATTGGTTACCTTTAAACCATGCCTCATCACGTCATCAAGTCAATTTAGAATGGTTCTAAATTCTAACAAAGGGCCGTGACCGCTGCTCTGCACCTAGGCGTATGAATTAGGAGGATTCTCATGCTCTCCTCCGAGCAGCTCAGTCTATGATCTCTCTCCCCCATCTCTCCCCCCACCTC
>VOMN01117200.1:0-10624 GCA_014899125.1 Orchestia grillus
CCTCCACATACCTCCACATGCCTCCACATACCTCCACATGCCTCCACATACCCCCACATGCCTCCACATACTCCCACATGCCTCCACATACCCCTACATGCCACCACATGCTTTCATATACCTCTAAATGTCTCCAAATGTCTTCAAAGAATATTTATTACCAGCACCCTAAATGCCTCCAGATACTCCTACATGCCTCAACACACCCTTACATACCTCTACATGCGTCTACATACCCCTACATGCATCCCCACACCCCTAAATGCGCCCACATGCCTCCACATGCGCATGCCCCCTCCTCTCCCTGTAAGGTGCCACAGGAGGACCACCTGGCTGCGCGACCTTGACTTACTAGGGCACCCGCGCGGCCTCTACCTGCATACCTAGAACCTCATCAGCTTTAGCTCGTTAACTACGAGCGACAACTCTGCTCACTTAAATTCAATTGAAGTGAAATGCAATTCATATGAATGGCAGGAAATTAGGACCGCCATACAAGCAGAACAATGGCCGCTAGCGTTAGTACACAGTTTGTTTACTCTCTCAGCTTACAATATTCACTCAGTGACGTGCAGCGTAGACTCGTTTCAGAGTGCATTCAATGAAAGTCTTAAGAGCATTCAATCCCTTGAGAGGTGTGCACGTGTGCGGCGGCTGGCATTGGGACCACCTGGTGACAGTCGGGCCACAACCACTTGCGACGGAGGCTAAACTTCATTCGGCCGAGACGCAGCCATGTGAATATGGATTATGCTGTGGAAATAAAATAAATACTCTTTAAAAACTGGAATTGATCGTCCCAAGATATCCATTGGACAAGCTGCTAGAACAGCGAACTGTTCAAACGTTGAACAAAAGAGACATAGAGCGCAAGACATGCGGCCGTGAGCAACAAAGAGGCCCGCCAGCCCTCAGCTGCGCCAGCAGGCACATCTGTGTCACAGTAGACACTGAGGCAACGTTCCACAATCATTGAATAACAACGAGACTTCTTGACTTGTCACTAGAATATTTATTACCAGCACAATATAATGAGCATGAAGGCATCTTCGGCGGCGTGTGAATTGTGAACATAACCTAAATATTTATTCCATTGCAGAGAATTTAACAACGCGGAAGCTCTGACAGAACTGTTAGCGCAAAGTCGCTCTCTCAAAGCACAGAGGAAGCACTCGGAAATTGAGGAGCATGTCATGGACCTGTTATCAGAAGTTAATCTATTAAAAAACATTTTTTACACTGCATTCGGATCAAATCTACGCACTTTCAGTCGTGCTGGCAGTTCATTCATTTTAAAGTACAACGTTTCAGACGGGAACCGACATGCATGGTACTGTGATCAGCACTAAATTTACGGAAACGAAACAACGTATTTGCGCTAATTAAGACGGTTATAGAGTTCTACTTCATGGGTTTCTTTCGCATTCAGTGGCAGGAAAACTAATTAACTCTCACATTTAGAATGGAAGTGGCTCGCAAATGGTGAAGCGACTCCCGGAACCCCCACTTGAACACTTAATGTCTCGGCCTTGTGAAATCTTATACATATTTTCCCGACAACCCAAGTGAAAACCATCAAACGAGTATAACAAATTATCTCAACAAAAACAAGTTTAGTCACGCTAGAGTACAACAGATGTGAATTTCGCGGATTTCAAAGAATTAATACATACTACTAAAAAGACATATGTTTCTTACAGAATAGTTCATGAAGAACGCGAGAAAGTTACGGAAAATAAGAGTTCAAGAACCGGAAATCAAATTAGCGCAATTCCCCTTAGGCGAACTGTGCCTTTGGTGACGGTGCAGACAGGTGATGCAGACAGGTGGTGCAGACAGGAGAATCATTGCACACTACCGCACAAGCCACAGGCCGCGCGTTGTCACTCTCTAGTCTACACTTGAATTCAACACCGGAACCCCTCTTCCAGCCCAGCAAAAGCTGAGTGTACTAGCATTAGCGTGGGACATGGCGCTGCTGCCGCTGCTGCTGTGCTGCTGCAGCTGTGGCGCTGCAGCTGTGGTGCTGCTGCTCCATGTTTGTATACTAGAAAGCGCTTGATATTTGAAAGTTTTTTTTTGAGATATAAGGCTAGCACATAAATTTTGATACATAAAAATTGAATTTGTGAATTAAACTTAAAATGTGGACAGATGCGACATTCTGAAATTGAATTACTCATCTACCGACGCTGTAACTCAAGCGTCTTTTCAGCAACGTATTGCAATCCCTAACCCAATAAAACACTTGAAACAATGAGGCCAGCAACACAGAAGCGTGAACTTTTGAGCTGCACGACCCTGCACAACTCCCCTCAACAGACGGCACCTGGGCATGGAGTGGGAAATCTGATATTCGACAAACATTTCCTAAAATTTCAAATTTTCATTCGATTTAGCACGAGCGTAAGGAGACATTTCTAACTTAAATCATCATGATAATAACGAATGAGATACTGAATTTATGCGACACAGAATCGAGTCTAACTTTGCGGCTAAACAATTTCCACTAATCAGCAGAAAGTAAAGCAAAAATGTCCTAAAGTTAAAAGTAGCGAACACATTTGAGAGCTGTATTATCCTTGAACTTGAAATATTAAAAGATCATTCACGAAATACACAACTCAACAGCATGCACCTCTAGAAGGAAAACTTCCCGAGTGCCTAATTGAACAAAGGCTGTCGTAACCATTGTATCAGGTTGGTGCAAAAGTTTTTGCTGATGTGTAAAATCTATTTTGAGAATAAAAAACTGGTTATTTTTAAGAATTTATTGATAACAATAACATCTTTGGGCTTCTATGACCTGATTCCATCTGTCAACTAGTTTATATATGCGTCGTTTGTAAAATTCTTCAGGTTTTGGCGTTTTGATGCGAAATAAGAATCTAACTCGTCATTAACCTTTTCACGCGATGTCAACCTAAGGCCATTTGAATGGTTTGTAATCCTTGAAATAAGTGATAATCAGCAGGGGCGAGGCCGGGAGAATATGATGGATGGTGTACAACCTCCCATTCAAGTTCTTCTAGGAGAGCAGCGGCTTCCAACAACTCCAAATGAAGCTTTTAGGGCGACCACCTCTAACCTCGTCTTTCAAGTTGAAATTCCCTTTGCGAAAACGGGAAAACCACCATCTGCAAGTCTTCTCCTTCACAGCATCATTTCCATCTGCACGTTGAATGTTTTGTGCTGCAGCACTAGCACTGGAACCTCTACGAAACTCGTAGAGTAAAGCATGTTGAATATGTTCTTTAGTTGGGTTGAACATGGATGTAAATAATGGAGCAAAATATGAATGATTCCTGAATAGTATAAGAGAAAGAGGTGTAAATTACTCATGATATTATAAGTCAATAGTAGACATAGACATAATATCAATACAGATAGTTTTGTACTCTTTTCTTCTAAATCGTCAACAACTTTTGCACCAACCTGATTTATCCATAATGACGCATTAACCGAGAAACAATAGCACTCGTATACAGACTGCAGTGCAACAAAACGAAGAGCATTTACGTTCCTCATCTTCAGCATTGAGGCCACAGCCGCGCAACACCGGACTCGGCCCGTGCGCAGCACCCGGGCGTCAGACCTACAAGTCAATTAAGAGCGCTGTGTGTACACTCTACACGCATCATAAGGTCCATGTGGCGGGCGGCGGACCACACCGGCGGGTCCGGGAGGGGGAGCCTTCAGCGACTTTCACTGCCATATAAACGCTGGTCGATCTCGCCCGTTTTGTAGCAGTCAGCCTCGCTCTCACGCCAATTGTGGGCAACAACGAGCTTCAAATTACTCCACGTGGGCCGTCCAAGCGTACTCAGCCCTCGTACTGTATGTTGATGCACGTACTCTGCACGAGTCCAATGTCTAGCACATACATATTCACAAAGCGAAGCAGTGAAAGTGAAATTAAAACGGAAAAGGAATCGGAAGAAAAATTGGCGTTTCTGCTTTGTGACTTCACTTCTTCCTCCGGAATTAGCGCTAGTTTTTCAAAGAATTCGAAAATGCCGACATGCTTGTATTTATGTCTAAAATTAGACCCAATCTTCGTTCGTATTGCTCGGTTGTCTATGACACAGACTGTTTCAAGTTCAATTCATGAATTCCAGTGAATCCGTATTACTGAAGTGAGACTACATTCGGTTCCCTTAACAATAAATTATTACAATCTACTGTACGTATACCAGCTCATCGACTAGATCGAGTATAAACAGGCTCGAGTTCGCTGTGTGGACTGATTGTCACGTAACCACGGCGGGCTTCTCTTGGAAAAGGAAGCTCAAACCTCACATCCCTCACGCGCCAGCGGTTGTAACGTACAGAAAACCCAACGGTAAAACGTATTAGCATTAATAAAGGTTTTACTGGCAACCTAGTATTCTACGAGAACCGAACCAGAGAGGAACCGCCTCCGCACCACGACAGCACAACCCCCGCAACCTGAGCGCCGCAGAGCGTGGTCTGATGTGCAGTCTTAGCATGACGCACCTTCACCCCCATCAACATTTAGAAAAGTGCCGCTGCACGCAGTACAAGCTCTAACGCGAGTCCATTGGATTGTAAACGATGAAAACTGATATGTTTGGTCGGTTTGAATCACACGAGATTCGTATAAAGTTGAATTCCGAAAATACACAATCAGAGTTCTGAATTCAAAAAAATACTTACAAAATGTAATTAATTCAGAACAACTTGTACTGCGATCCAGTAATGCGTTCTCAACCCCATTAACTCCAACTGAACGCATTGGGGGTTCCGTGATGTTCATCATTCCCACGCAGAATTAGAACTATCGCTGACCACTCACAGTACGCAGCGAGTTCACCAACAGCCCCCCACGGACACCCAACTTTAAATGCCTCTAGCCCGACCGTAGCTGCAGACTAGAATCAAATGAGCTCCCTTCCAAAAAAAAAGCACAGCGCACTGAACTAGCAATCAAGATATGGTGAAGCAAACTTCTATTTTCAATCCTGCCACAGTCCCAAGGCCTATGGAGATGGAGAAGTAGGAAGGGAGATCATTACAGTTAACAGTTTGGTCTGACCAACTCGCCAGATGTTAGAAAGTTGGATCATTGAAGGAACTTCACCGAAATCACAGCGGGAGTCGCAGTCTGACGTTTGAAAATCAGTGAAGTCTAACAGACTCCAACACCTACGCCGCGGTAGTGGATAGAAAGCAACAAACTTGACAGACTGATACAAAAAAATTATTAATTTTTACACTTCATTAGGAAACCGAGAATATGTACCCCAATTTCAACTAGATAAATATAATATAGTGGCATACTTTATTTCAAAAAACTATATTTCTCAAAAAATTACCAAGTATCCTTTTACAATGCAGCAGCTCCGTCCGTACGTTTCACCGCTATAAAATTACTTCCTGACTTAGCCAGTGCAATAATCTTTGCCTCTGTCTTTCCCGAGGCCGTGTGAGTGTATATGTGACGCACACACCTCAGTAACTGGGGTCCGGGGCCGTGTGAGTGTATATGTGACGCACACACCTCAGTAACTGGGGTCCGGGGCCGTGTGAGTGTATATGTGACGCACACACCTCAGTAACTGGGGTCCGGGGCCGTGTGAGTGTATATGTGACGCACACACCTCAGTAACTGGGGTCCGGGGCCGTGTNTACTACAGTTACTGAAGGGGGTACAGGAAGTCGTACTACAGTTACTGCATGGGGCACAGGAGGCGGTACTGCATACATTACAAAGAAAGGTGCAGAATTTACTATGCTGCATATGGTAAGAACACGGCACAGTACACTGTACACGGCACAGTACACTGTACACGGCACAATACACTGTACACGGCACAATACACTGTACACGGCACAGTACACTGCACACGGTACAGTACACTGCACACGGTACAGTACACTGCACACGGCACAGTACACTGCACACGGCACAGTACACTGCACACGACACAGTACACTGCACACGGCACAGTACAGTACGCGCTGTACACATACGCCAGGCCGGCGCCGCGTGAGGTGTAAGGACGGAGGTTGAGGGCGAAGTGGAAAGGACGTAAAATTAGCTTGAAGCTGTGGAACTTGGGGGCGATAATTATAATTGGGGACGACCAGGAACTGATCTTGCACACTCGAGTTCGCTGAGCAAACAATTACACTCAACACTAGACCTATTCGACAAACAATGATCAACATTCTTTGAGAATGTTTTTTACTTTAAATCCCAAATAAGACGCGTTGAATCCCTTGAGCGCGCTCTGCACAAGTCACAGAACACATGGAGGGGTGCTGTCTAGGCGGCTGCTGAGGAGACTAGGCGCCGCGTTCATGCACCACTCCAAGTGAGCTAGACTAGTGCAGCGCTCTGGTTAACGATAGTGGCAAACGTCTTAAATCCTTGAACACGTTGACTCCGATTCTCCACTCAGGTAAAATTACATCCCGACAAATATCTCTATTCTGAATTTAAAAATGAAGAATTTTGGTTTCACAAATTTGGTTAATCTATCAATTTTCTTTCTAATCAGAACTACCTTATTCGAGTGATAGACACAAATTTGATGGAAACTCGAAAATTTGTGTTTATACATGATAGTGCTTTGGTTTCATTCGGTTAGGTTAGATGATCGCATGTACCATATATGACCCACTCCGGAGGCAAAAGGTTAATGATCGAGTATCACCAGCTAAATTCTAAATAAAGTAAAAACCTAACGAGCCCAACTCGAAATTTTTTGTTAAAGTTTTTTCGCAATTCATACCTGCAGTTTAACTCTTCAAATCGAGCTCAAGCACTTGGTTTCGTCGAAGAGAACGCAACAATGTGTAAATAGAAAGCATGCTGGTTGAAAATTTGAAGAAGGATTCTTTCCTCTGATCTACAACTTTTTCCAAAGTTTGTCTATACCAGATGTAAAAACTGGTTGCATATCAACTCTTCCGAATATCCACTCATTACAGTGTACATAGTCTCATCATAAAATGAAACGGTTAACGTCAATTCTTTTCTTAATGAGCGCTCGTTTAACACCAAGACTCTTACAAATGTCATCCTCCACAAAATAAAACTCTAAAATGAAGAAAAACATCGTCTTTGCTGGACAACAAGTAATAGCTATGAGCCGGACAGATAATTTGTGTAAAGAAACGTGTTCTCGAGCTGGGTATCTCGGACGGACTTGGACTGGGTATCTCAGACGGACTTGGACTGGGTATCTCGGACGGACTTGGACTGGGTATCTCAGACGGACTTGGACTGGGTATCTCGGACGGACTTGGACTGGGTATCTCGGACGGACTTGGACTGGGTATCTTGGACGGACTTGGACTGGGTATCTCGGGCGGATTTGGACTGTGTATCTTGGACCGACTTGGACTGGGTATCATGAATCGACCAGCCTACTCGTTCCCCCGCACGTCAGATGAGGGCGCATCGAAAAGAAACTGTTCGCTATGTTCTCACGGAATTTCAGCAAAATGAATACAGCCAAGTCTCTACACTTTCCTCAACTGTCGGCGATAGCCAAAAATCGTCTTTGTGAGAGCAAGTTGAGGATACTGCTGAAAGTCCTACGCAGCGCGCCTCTGTGTTTCACACGTGTGTATAAAATTAGACGTTCATTGCATATTTGTAATGTTTGTAGCAGACTTTATTGAGAGCTAGACCGTATCCAGGCAGTGCGATGGAATGAAGGCGAAAGATGCGTGAGGAGTTGTGCACAGGCGCAGGCGCCGCATTCTTAGGCCGATCTTCATGCAGACGTGGTAACGTGATCCATCTCTAACGAGCTAGGGAAAATCCAGAGCATAATTCGAGACGGGCGAACGGTTGAATTCCGGATGCAGGCGTGGGAACGTTTTCGATGATTTGTCACCATCGCAACGTACTATAGTAAAGCGAACAAGTTCGGAATCGGGAGCCAGTCTGGGAGGATCCGCGGTAAGATTAGGTCTAAGATGAAGACGCAGGGCGTCAGGCTAGATTCAAAATTGGCTAGATACTTTGTCATAAGTTCGATAACGGGAACTTGCTAGAAGATAGAACTTGCTCGAACTGCGATCTGCGACAGTAAGTAATCTCTATTCAAATACTGCGACAGCCCACCTCGAGCACCTCGTTTGAGTCGGTCAAACTGAGTTGCTGTACGCGAGTTCTGTAAGTCCGCAAATGCGGGAGAGTTGGGGAAATAAAATTCTGAGGTAAATCAGTTCAATACTAGTTGGAATTAATTGCATTTAATCTTCCAGCCCGTTTGTTCTCTGGTTAATGCGAAGCTCATTTGAACGACTAAGATGTTACTCATTAAGTAGAATTTTTACTGTTCCCTTTACCACGTATACTGTACTCTCCACCCACCTTATGTTTGCACTGTTAGATTAATTTATGATAAATGATTATAAGTGAGTTTCATTTTCCCCTCGGAGTATCGTCAGATCTCTGCGCGACCTGACTGCTCGACTGAAACGCTTTCAACTCCCCGCAGACCTGGCGGGTATCAAGATAACAATGTCAGTTCAAAAGACTCATCTGGAGCTTGGATGGTCGGCGGAAAGTGAGGGAACCTTTTCTCGTTCGTAACGGCCAATGAAGTCACTGAACGCTTGGAACGTAACGTGCGCCATACATGGTACACGCGATCACAACATGCTACTATAACCAAAGCTATAGAATAAATGAATACAAATTTTCAAGTTTTTAATAAATTTGTGTTCATTACTCGTATATGATAGCTTAGATTCGAAGGAAATTTGATACGAAAACTAAATTTGTCAAAACAAAATCCTTCCTTCTTGAATTCACAACGAAGATTTTTGTGGACATGAAATTTTACCTGTAGACATGAATTGCAGTCAAAGTGTTGAATACTGTCGGAAATTTGTAGGATGAACAGGAAAAGTAACCTGACGACTCCGATACGTAAGAAGCTCGCAGTCAACGTTTACTTCTTTTGTGGGGGAAATCACTCAACCCGTGAGAAAAACTTCCTACAAACAATGCCTCAGAGAAATAAAACTGCAACCAGAGCTAAGGTGGTCCACTAACTCGTGTCTAGCGCAACTTCTCCTGAGCCAGGACGCGGCGCTGTTCCCCTTGGTCGGGGGGGACGGAATTGAGCCCACCGACCCACGCCTGCTCGTGCGGGGGGCGGCAAGGTGATCTCGCACGATTGTTGCTTGAAACACGCGAAATGAATTACAAAATGAAGAAACGTATTTTAAACCAGAAGCAAAATGAAAAAAATGTATTATGCATATATTTCTGAAGTAGAATACTCGTGTTCGGTCTTTATTTTGGTTTGCACCCGACACTTGAGAGTCGCACGTTATGTGAGACAAGGACACGCAAAAGTGGCATTGTTTTGCGTTTAACAAGAGAATCACGATATGTCATGACACTTTGAAATTTTTGATCGACCATAATGAATAACCACAATGAATCAAATGAATGCCAAATAAAATAAGACACGTCGACAAAACAATATGTAAACAGTGCGTTCTTTTGACGAGACACAGAAACCCACAAAGGTTAAAGTGTGTCCGCAATGAAAATGACTCTCACAAAAGCACAGAATTCGCCCTAGTGCTCTAGTCAAGCACTAACAACAAGCGCAGAATTACAGAAAAAGAGCGTTAGTACCAACATACACACGCATGACGCAGGCCTGCTCAGTAATGCCTAAATTTAGGCTACAATGAGCTGTGTGGAGCTCGTACGCCGTGAGACGAGCGGGTGCGCAGCTGGCGACTTCTCAGACGTCACTCCAGCCTTAATAACTTGAGGTGCACGTCTCACAAGCCTCAACTTGGGGTGCACGTCACTCAAGCCTTAACTTGAGGTGCACGTCACTCAAGCCTTAACTTGAGGTGCACGTCACTCAAGCCTCAACTTGAGGTGCACGTCACTCAAGCCTTAACTTGAGGTGCACGTCACTCAAGCCTTAACTTGAGGTGCACGTCACTCAAGCCTTAACTTGAGGTGCACGTCACTCAAGCCTCAACTTGAGGTGCACGTCTCTCAAGCCTCAACTTGAGGTGCACGTCTCTCAAGCCTTAACTTGAGGTGCACGTCTCACAAGCCTCAACTTGGGGTGCACGTCTCTCAAGCCTTAACTTGAGGTGCACGTCTCACAAGCCTTAACTTGAGGTGCACGTCTCACAAGCCTCAACTTGGGGTGCACGTCCCTCAGGCCTTGCTAGAGACAACGTCGGCAACAGAGCGCGAGACATACTTCGTCCTCGAGGCAAAATAGTTCTTCAGTGTTCCAAGAACTTGATTCACTTGGATTACCTCCAGCTGGCGACGATATTGAATTATTGTTGCCTAAACTTTCACAGCGAAGTAATTCTTTACCGTTGCTTTTTTTAACGGCATGCTAGTACATAACTGAGCAGGGTAACTCGCAAAGGTCACTGACACCTGAAGAAACTTCGGGCTTGAAATTGAGGAGCAATTGGAGCGCCATCACTCACAAAAACTAGATCAGGGCATTTTAGGAGACTTTCATATAAAGAAATCAGGAATTCGGAGGGCAATGCAGCAGAGGGCACGCCACGATCGTGGGCGCGCTGGGGCACTGAACCTGAGTGCGTCTGGTGCGCTGCTGGGGGCGGCTGGTGCGCTGCTGGG
>VOMN01117209.1:0-20211 GCA_014899125.1 Orchestia grillus
AGCTCAGGGAACACGGCTGAGAGACCAGTCAGACGAGCGAGTCGTACCTCATACAGTCACGTGGAAGCTAGAGCTGGACGGGTCTACCAACTGCAGCCACAACACTCGCTACTAATCACGAGGGTTCCTAACTTGGTGGACTACCCTAGTGGTCGCCAGATATGTACCCGGTCTAGTTGTAGTAACTCCAATCCTTACTCATTCAAAACGGGCCTCATGGACACAAACGTCACATGCTACGCTGGCGTGAAAGTCAACACGAAAAGGGAGCGAAAATTTAACGCGGGCGACCACAAACAAGTCGACTGTGACTTCGTTTTTTTGAAATAGAAGCGCGACCTCGATTTGAACAATGCCGGCCGTTGAGGAGCGAGCGCCACAATTTTCCTATTGTGAAACAGTTGAATATCCATTTTCCTTAAAAAAACATCACCATAAGAAATTCCAGCTCTGGCTAATAAGTAGGCGCACAGGACGTATCATTGCAACGCAGGCAAACAACTTCGTCCGAGGCTTCGGGGCCTCGATTTGATATTCTACGTTCACATGAAATGTTAACCTACGGGAACACACGTACGAACACGAGCATCATAGGTAGAACACCGGGGGGTACACGACCTGTGGACGAAAAACACACGACAATAGGTAAAATTCAGATTTCTGGACCTCACAGCATAGTAACGCTTTGACTGGTTCGCTGCACGATTTCACTAACAAGGAACCAGACACGAATACAAGGGTTGCTTCAGGTCAGTATTGGGCAAGTGAGCAACCACAAAACACTAGGTCAAGCTAAAGATGCTTGATCGAAGCACGGCGGGCGGCTTGCTTCTCAAACACTACACTGGAGCACGGAAACTGTTAGAACACCACACACTTCAACTATATTAGAGCAGTCTTTCGAACACTTTAATGGTAGGTTGAAACAGGAAGACTTAAGCCTAGCAGTTAACCCAACAGTCCTGCCGACTGGTCGTCTCTCACTGCGCCAGCGTCCCAAGAATGCCACCAAATCTGCCCTGCATCATCATTGCTTCCGTGTGAGCAAAGAACAAATGCAGCCTCGTCCGCGGAGTGATTCTTCGAGAATGATTTCGCGCCAAGCGAGTCTTCAGGAGCAACAACAGAGGACGTGCCTCCAATGTCACGCGTGTCGAACGCTAGAAAACATCCAGCGGCGACGGCGCCTTCACACGACAATATATTTCTCCTTCACTCCAGGCACACTCAAGAGCCATATTTGGAGTGGGATCTTTGCTCGTTTTGAGGTGTTACATGATATTTTTCGCAGCACCATTCACATTTCCGTTACACTCTCATGTCTAGAAATGAGGGCGCTGTGTTGGCCAGCCCCGACAGATGATCGCTTCACAGGGGCAGGTGAGGCACCAAGCGGGTTCCCCGCCCCACACTCAAATAAAATCACGCAACTGCCAACAACTACTGCTAGAGACATCGTTCATGTCGCCTCATATTCTGAATAATTTCTATACGGGGCATGTTTACTGTCTCGATACACCACTAACTCCTACAGATGAGGGACGGGTGTCCACACGGGACGACATTATTCAAATGTGAAGTGAGCCACAAACCTGCAAACGCCGAGTCCATACTCAACATTCAAAGCAAGGGCAGAACCTCCATCTTCGTCCAGTCCGAGGTTCCGGGCATCCTCCTTCAAGTTCTCTTTCAGGATCCTCTCATGATCTTGCCCCTTTACATGTGCGCGGCAGGCACACGCCAAGGGGAACAGAAGCAACTCTTGACAGCGCTCTTGAAGATGTTACCGCCCGAGTCGATGACGATGCTGCTGTCATCGTCGCAGTCATCCAGCAAGAGCGAGTTGCGTGCGCTCGAAGTAGAAGCGCCTCCAAACCAGTCTGAAGCCAAGAACTCGCTCCAAGGGTCGCTTTCAACGCGAGATTCTCGAAGTTCAACAAACGCCGTATCAGAAGACGAAGAGGGTTTCAGGAAAGGGCTGCTTCGAGATGTTCCGGGCTGACCCGCCGCGCCCACGGAGCATGAGTCAATGGGCAGGAAGGCTTTGGGCGCATCACAGGCCGTACGATCTGTGGGACAATCGTCGTCATCGTCGGCGCCAATGTAGCTGTCCTCCTCTTTGGTCTTGGTGACCTCTCCCTTGAAGGAGCCTCCCCCCACCCTGAAAACGCCCCTCCCCGCCATGATAGCGCTGATGTCATAGCAGCGATCCTGCACAGAGACGGGCTGGGTGGTCGAGGGGATGTTGTCCCCCATAGGCCGCCTCCCACTGCCTCCCCCCGACCGCCCGCTCTTGTCACTGTCGTAACTCCTGGTCTCCCGCTTTTTGCTACTTGTACTGCTCTTCAAGCTCAAGTCTTCACTCTTGCTGTTCTCCTCGTTGTTGCTGGTGTCGGCGCTCTCCTGCTTCTGACGCGCCCCTTCTTTATTACGGCGCAAGGTCTGCTCACGAGGCTGTCGTGCACGAGACAAAATTTCACGCACTTCCCTGTTGGCCACGTCACTCTCCTCACGGTAGTCTCCAGGCCCGCTGTCGTTGCCTCCGCTCGCATTCTCCCCTCCACTCACACGAGGCTTGTCTTTATACTTTGCTTCATCTGAAGGGCACAGAGACAAGGACAGTCTCAGTTTGTCGTGAGGTTTACGAAATTTCGGTACGGGACCAATTTTTGGAAGATCGGTGTTTTTACTAGCGCTATCTGCGAGTCTTAAGTCCGTTGTTGGATCACTCAAAACATTCCTCAATTTAGAAAAAGGCTTTGCAGGAGCACCAACATCCTGCTCTTTTCTGAACTTAGTAAATGCAACTACATCCGAGTCTCTGTCTTTCTTTTGCTTTGCGAAATGCTTCACATCAACGTTAGGATTAGACTCGTCCTCCAAAACTCTGTTGTCAAACTCAGGTTGCTGGTCCTCACAGCCGCCCGCCTTCCTCTCCCTGCTCGTCTTTCTCCTGACGGCGAGGTGGGCGGTGGCGGCGGCGGCGGGCCCCAGAGACGCGGGTTGTGCCCCGTGTGCGGCGGGGCGCCCGTTTAGCTAGATGTTGCCGTAGTCCAGACTGCTCTCTGATGACGAAGGAGACGCCCTCGCGGCCGCGGGCAAGAAGGCCTTGAGGGAGGCGGGGCGGCGGGCGGGGATGCCGTAGTAATCGTCCGTGTCGTCCGCCGACGTCTCCTCTGCAATGTCAAGTGCACCGTCATACGAGACAACACAAAAAAAACTCCAGACATCTAGTCTGTAATTAGCAAAATAATGTTGTCAAACTTCATTACTTGCATGCTTTTTATCCATATGCTTTAGTTTTTGAGAACATTTTTGGCTGAAACTTTGTGACAATCATTCAGATCTACATTCATTCAAGGGGAAATGTTGCTTCAGGTTATTTCAGACTTTTTTGAGGAAAGTAATTTGCAAATAATGAGGTTCTACTGCATTAGAAGTCAGGGCATGAATGGCGGCATTACGATTTGTATTTTGCACTGAAATATTAAATGCTAAGACACGAGAAGCTGCATTAAAGTCTGTTACTTCCAATATAATATTAAATGAAAAACTGAAAATCAGCACTAAGGCCCATGATTAGCACCATAACTTCAAATGCCAAGACATGGGAATCAGCACCAAGGGGTTTGTAATTAGCACCATTACTTCAGATGCCAAGACATGAGAAGAGCCCTGGGATCTCGGATTTTCTAGTCCAGATTGAATATCACTAATTTAGCTTCAATAGATCAATGAAATTTGAACGACTTCTCAAATGACATAGAATAAGCAATAAGGTTAGCTTAACTATGAGGTCAGTAGGACTGGTAAGTAACCTCAGTCATAGACAGGACTTTGGAAGGGAAGCATTTTGTGTTCATTTTGCTTCTTTCAATTTTCACACCTTATTTGCCTTATCTTACTTTTCATTCTTAACTTGCCATTTCTTATCCACAAGGGATCCTGCGTGGGAGCACACCTCATACATAGATTCCCTGTTCTTTCCAGTCCAAACTAACTGATCCGTTCTCATCCTGCACACCATAGTCTGAGTTGCTGAAGTGTTGCCATCTATAGCACTCCCATGTTGTCCCTTGGTCCGCCTAATGTCCGCCGATGCAAGCACCAACTGAAATAAGAGCAACAAAGGAGGTCAAAAAGGCACATTCTAGGTTGCCCTTCACATACACACCTAAATTGTCATGCCAATCCCTTGTGGGGGGCAGCACTCCAGTACTGGGGCGTCTGGCCCCCATTGAACTCCGAACTTCTCCAGGCGACCTCTCCAGCACCACCTGCTTCAACTCGCAGATGGATTCATTGAGCGACCACAGCTGGCACAGCAGAGACATGTCCAGCTGCCGCAGCCCAACCTAGAATAGAACAATTGGAGCATTTTGTAGCATAAATGTTAACACAGCACATAAGATCTTAAATAAGGATGATGGTGAAATTTTTTTTAAGTACTTCAAATTTCATTCAGTAATCTTATGCAGCACTATCAATGAGCTCATATTACTTATGTCTTATTTGACTAATTAGTTTGGAAATACTGGTCATCCAAAAAAAAAAAAACATTCAGTGGAGTTTTGACAGAGTTCTTTTGTTTGGCCCATTCTATCAGTTTGCTATGGCAAATTGGGAGGAAAATGTCACAATCTAAGAGCAGCCCAAGACTTAAATGCAGTCTAAAAATTTATTTAGATTACATGCCACACCTAGACCAAAATTTAATGAAAGCATGCATTTGAAACAGGAATGCATACAATGATGGAACATCTAAACAATTTTAGGAAAAATTATAACAAATGAATAACAATCTAAAGATCTTCATCTATTAAATATAAGGAAACACTATAATAATGAGTATAAACTTAAAAATTTAGTTCAACACAAAAAAATAATTTGCTGAGCAATTTACTATTTCAATTTGAGAGATCCATAGCTCATGTGTGTGACATACTTTAATACAAGCATATTGAGCTAGAAAGACTGGAAAAGTTTAGATCCAATTTTTTGCATGGAAAAATCATGAAACATTGTACCTAATGTTTGTCCAGTAGCAGCTACTGGATACTCAGTGCACTTGTTCTCCAAATACTTTCATTATTTTTAAAAATTATAAGAACTCAGATATCTGATAAATGTTATCCATTCAAGAATGTTATCATGGTTTGTCTAGCTTTCACAACTTCACAATTATGAAACACTCCAAGTATCAGAACTGTTTACAGTATAATACAACAAAATTACGAAAAAATATTTTTGTCTCAAATTAACTCATACCCCCTCCCATGGTATGCGAGAAGGTATTGATTACTTTAACTACACTCTAACGCATAACGCAGAAGACACACTAACCATTTCCTTCCTTAGAGTAGCCAGCTGGGAGTCTAAGCTTGACGGACGGCGAGGTTTAGGCGGCGGGACTGGAGGAGTGCCAGCCTTGCCTCCACTGGCAGGAGAAGAGGCTGCTGTGCTGTTGCTGCTCTTGCCACTCCCAACGCACCCAAAAGGAGAGCTTGCACTGTACAATGGAGAAGAGATGGTACGGGTGTTGTAAGGGGGAGGTGTCGTTCGGGACACTACAGGAGGGCTCGTTCGAGTCGACCCTCCCGCACCCAGACTACTGCTGCTGCTGCGCCGCTGGTGCTTGCGTGTGGAGCTGCTCTTGTTACGAGACTGTTGATGAAAAGTGGGATGCTGTACCTGCTGTTGCCATGGCGGCGTCACATGACGCTGCTGCATCTGCAGTCTAGCGCTATTTTGATACATCTGAGGTAGTACTTGTTGTTGCCACTCAGGCATTTTCTGGGGGTCAGCGTTCATATCTTGTTTGAACGCATAAACGTTATGATCTTGGTACTGGTGCTCATACAACCTTTCTTGCGATCGGCAGCGCTGCTGCTGCTGCTGTTTTTGATACAAGTTCTTCTGATTATCACGGAGGTAAAGCTGCTGTTGCTGCAGGTTTTTCAAGTACCGAGAGGAGTGCTCCTGCCGCGTGTTTGGCGGTACATAACTTGAGGCTTGGACGAAGGGATGAACCACCAAGGGTGAGGCTGTCAGGGACCGAGGGCTGCTACGAGGGGAGGACCCCAAGCTGTGTTCAGCACTGCCACTGTAGGGCTGGAAGGCACTCGACACAGTGGACGGGGCTAACATGGCGTCAGGTCGGAGGTCTTGACGAGATTCCGTCCTAGAATCGGCACGTGCCGGAGGGCTGTAGCGGTCGCTCGGAGTTGGTGAAGATCGGCGGCTCGCAAAATTGAGGAGACCACTCAGGCTTTTGGGAAGTGGTGGCAGGCTTTGCATTGATGCCATTATAACAGTTCTAAATTAATTTAAGTATAGAATAGATAGTGCCTCGTAGATTTTTTCTTCAATTATAATAGCAATAGTGAATATAAAGCACTACTGACCACACTAAAATACATAAGGTTTACCCAATAACAGTCCACACCAAATAAACATGCAATTTTAATTACTTTAAATTGAATACAATTTAAAAGGTGTAAATTAAATAAAATTTCTCATTATTGAAAAGAAGTAAATAATTTATTTTCATAGCTAACCATATAATAGCATGAACTCCTACACCTGAGGAAGGAACATTCAGCAACACGTATGTTAGAACATATTGTAATGATCTCAAACTTTCAATACCCCTTATATGGCAGGGAGGCATTTGTATAGAGCTCTTCCAGCTATAATTTACCTTATTTAGGCATATTAACAGACCATTTCACTTACCATATAGTGCTGCCTTAATTTTAGTCACATTGGATAGAACTTCTTGCTCAGAGATAGAAAAATACATAAAGTTTATTCAGGACACAAAAAAATTGTTAATAATTAGTTAGATTATATTACACAACCTGTGATGAGCATTCTCACAGTTTCCCACATTGTTCTTTTGGCAGTTATGTACCTTTTCCCAGTTAAATTACATAATCTGGTGAAGCTGATTTGGTTTAGCTAAATTGATTGAAACTAGAATTCACAAGCCTGCATGCAATGATTGTGATGATAGTAAAAATGTGGCCCTAATATCCATAGAAAACTGTACATGAAGCTCTCATATACGTATGATTGCATTTGAATCTTTTCATATAACTTTTTTATGTATCTAATCTTTCAAAAACATGTTTCTACAAGTAAAAAAAATTTCACCTAATGAAAACACAATTAAGGTCATTAGAGAAATGTGATGTGCTGTGTAGTACATATTGATAAGGTAAATAATTACCACTCTCAAATAATATTAACTTCAAAAAAACAACTAGCAAAAACACATCCAAAAATGTACGAGGTGGCTTGTAGTTGGAGATGTCCAAGCTTGCAGTTAACTGTTGGTAGCACTTTCTGTGGATTTAATTAAAGAGTGATCTTTTCAAAGAAAGCTTTCTGTGATTGCTTAAGTATTGAGTCTAAAATTTGACTGACAAAAGTGAACACTGAAAACATATATTTCCTATGGCCTAAGGAAAAACTGAACTAGTGTTTTAGCCCCAAGAGTCTCTCCTAGTCCTTTATACATACATCAATTAAATTTACAAGGATCCTTAATTCCCTCCATTGCTTTGTAAAATTAGGTGCTAGGGATGATCATGTTGATATTGGATAGAAATGAATCTTTATGGTTGTGCTTGAAATTTTTTCTCTCTCTCTCAAAGAAGAACAAAAAGTATATGAAGCAGAAAAATAGCTTTTGAAAGACACCAAATCAATATGGAAATAAGATATGCAGTACATAAGATGCTAAGTTCCATTCAGCTGGCTAACATTCATAAAATAGGCAAGGCTAACTGTAAAATAAAAAACCAAATAAAAAATAAGCATTAAATGTGACAAATAATGCATTGTTTTCATATTTAAATGATAAATTTAAAGATAAATATACAGTATTCAAAATTATGGTAATTTACAGCATAACTTAACTGGGTAAATAGTAGGAGTATAATATCCTACAAGCAAATGAACAAAATTTAATTAGTTTTTGGAATTAGGATCCCAATGTAGAAATTTTTGCAGCCCTTGACATTTTTTCCATTTCAAAATAGCAATTAATAAATATTAATTAAATATAATAAGGTTAGATTCAATTAAGTTATATAATGTTAGGTTAGGTTACATAATGTTAGGTTAGATCATACTAGGTAAATCTTTTTTGCAAGTTCACTAGGAATGAGATGGCAAAGAAGAATTATAAAAACATTTAGATCAAACATTTCAAGTATGTGCTCATTTTCAACAATATCTGCAATGGAAAATTTTTTATTCAACTAATATGCCCAATGATATAAGGGTTGTGCAATAAGAATACAGTTATGCCAAATTAAAAAATTAAAACATTTAAAAACACAAAATACACACACCAAGAAGGACTTTTAGAGGCCTATATATGTAGTGGCAAAGCACTTTCAAGAACAAGAATGATGCAAATGGATTTAAAACTTCTAACGATAGACAATACAAATAAGCGTGAAACTAAAATCGCAAAAAAAAACAGAATGGCACATAAGAGAAGGGCTGGTATGTGTGTATTTTGCATTTTTAATTGTTTTAATTTTTTAATTTGGCATAACTGTATTTTTATGCACAACCATTATATCATTAGGCATATTGATTAAATAAAAAAAATTTCAATTGCAGATTTAGTTGAAAAAGAGCACATGCTTGAAATGTTTGAACCAAATGTTTTTATGATTTTTCTTTGCTATCTCATTCCTAGGTTATATTATTTTACATATAAATATATTAGCACAATAGCAACTGACAAAACTTGCATAAACATCATCAACATCTGCAAAAGTAAAAATTAGCACCAGGTTTAATATTCATATTTCTGATAATGAGAGGAAAATCCATCAGGAAAGTTATATGCAATACATTTCTAAAATGAGAATTGAAATGTAAAAATTAAAAATACTCAATTAAAAAAAAAGTTAACATCCACATGTATTGATGTACATAGACATTAAATCCAAGCAATATAGAATATAATAATTGGGAATAGGTTAGATTAGAATAAAGAAAGAACAATAAATCTTTGTAATCTTCAGGCGAAAACATAAGGTTACTTCATAATTTCAATTCATATGCAGCAAAAATGAAATTTTAAAATTTATTGTAAACTGTTGTTAATGTCCAGATTAACAATGGTAACAAAGCAACTTATGATAACACTTGGCACTTTTTCTAGAACAGTATAATAGCCTAGTTGTTAATTTAATTACATTAACTTAGAATATTTTTTTTGGTTAGATTAGGTTGGACAAGTCAAGGTTACAATGCTGGATAAAAGATTTTAGTTAGATTAAGTTAGATAAGGCAAGGTTTCAATGCTGGATATAGTTTTCTGGTTAGATAAGGTTGGATAAGGCAAAGTTTCAATACTGGATAAAATTTTTCAATTATATTAGGTTGGATAAGGCAAAAATACAATACTGGATAATTTTTTTAGTAAGATTAGGTTGAATAAAGCAAGGTTTCAATGCTGGATATAATTTTAGCAGCTCAAGCCCTAGCCAGGGGCTGCCATTTTTGTGTCCAGTCAATGAAGATGCCAACTCATTGCAGACAAAAAAGCCTGCAAATAACTGTTGATAGAAATCTCAAAATAGTAACTTTTGGAGATCGCATCTTAAAAAAAGAATTAGCAGTACTACATTCTATGTTCAAATTTATAATAAAGGGACACAAGTGGATTAAATATTTACTTGACTGCAGCAACATGCACAGTGCATCCTAGTCATTGTACAGCCTTTACTTTGGGGCTTGTGGATAAAAATTATTTTATGACAGGTAGAAACCCATTTTTAAAAGGCTCTAAAGTGTAGAAAAAGGTATATTGATTGATAGGCAAAGTATTCCTATACTTATACATCATAATGATGCAAACTCTGTGGAAATTTTTAATACATTTTTAAAACTTCTCATTTGATATTATCATGTAATGTTATATCAAATCAACAAAAAATCTATCCTAACCCAACTTAATTCTAAAGCAACTGAGAAGTAGCTGACCAGCAAAAGAAAGGTGGTACAGTATAAACTAAGTTTTCATAATACTTTCTTGTCATAAACCGCTTGAAAATAGGTAGAAGCTACTGAAATTTATTTTTGCTATTTAATAATACCAAAATAAAGGCAGTTAGATGAATAGGACACTATGTGGAGTTTGTTACAGTAAAGTAGATATTAACCTAAAAGTGTACTCAAATAGTCACATGTAATATGTTTTTGCACTGGCAATGTTAATTTGAACCTAAACCTAAAGTTTCCATTAAACTTAACCAAGTTTTGATGAGCTATGTATAAAAACAAAAAAAAAATGAAGTAGTGTAAACTGAAATAATACAAAAAACATCTCAAAATTTAAGTTTACATTTGATATCAATAAAAATGATTTACAAGAGCTAAATTTTTTTGTAGATTTGCAAAGAGTTAGTAAGGTAAAACAGTTAAGAAAATACAGAATCACAATAACAAATACTACTAACAGGAGTGACCTGATGTAAGTACACAATAATATATTATGTACGGTATAATGTACCATACTAAAAGTTGAAAAATCCCATTTAAGATATCATCTATCAAATTAAAACATTTAAAAGTATGAAAACACTTTGACAGGATTGATGACATCTGTCCTAATTAATACGATCCACCGTAGTTTACAATCGTAACTTGTTCCTGAAATAGAGAGTGGATCCAATACAGAACTAAATAAAAAAGTTTACTTATATTCGGTTCATACCACATGATTGCCATTTAAATTTCGCAATAATTTATGGCTGAAGTTAGTAAGTAATTAAGTAATTTTAGTCCAAATTCCGTGGAAATCCACATATCTGTGGCACTCGCCCAGAGAGCCAACCGCACACTCTTCTTGCATCGTATTCTTCGTGAACGTGATGTACGACACTTTCTCAGAGGAGCAAACCCGGTCCGAGAAATGAAAATAGAGTTTATTCGGAAAAAATTGAATTATTCAAACATAATAATTTTGAAATCCCTTATAAGGAATGACAGGATATGAAAGTTAAATTAAAATGTAGGGTTCAAGGGAAGCACTTTTCCCAAGGGAAGCACTTCGTGATATTATGCGTCATACAATTATTTGCGTTGCATTTTATTAAAAAGATAATTAAAGTAAGTCATAATTTAAGAAATAAAAATAAAACAAGTTTCTGTTAAGTATTTAAGAAAATAAAAATGTCATACTACTATGCATGCTCTTTAATTTCGTTTATGATATTCCACAGATATGATCACACAGAAAAAAAGAAAAAAAGAAAATAAGAAGTAAAAATAACTTTTCCCAAAATTATTCACATGTAAAGCGTATAACAGTTGCGTTTTCGGTCAGTAGAATTACAGCCTTGAAATTAAAATGTTGAACTCGCAATGAAACTTCCGATACTGATCAGTAATTGACTACAACCTTAAGGGTACGGGTGGAAGTCGCATTGAAACTTCGAATTTGGGATTCATAAGTTTATGCTAAGCATAAAAAGTGAAATATTAGCCCCCAAAAATAGTATGATGTTTGTGCATAGATCTTGGAAAAAATTACAGTGCAAAGATAGCCTATTCGGGTTCTGTGGCGTACTGGTAGCGTAATGACCTCGTAACCGAGAGGACTTGGAATAGAATCTCGGCTCAATCAAGGCATTTTTACGTAACCAGGGAGTACTTCTCTTGGAAAACAAAGTTTAAACCACACATTCCTCACATCCCTTACCACGCCAGTAGTTGTAAGGCATTGTAAACCCAACGGTAGACGTGTTAAAATTAATAAAGGTTCTTTATTGCGACTTAGATTCTTTTATACGAATGATAGACTGCAAAATGCTAACAAAAAAACCATGATTCATACGAAATATTATGATTCTCTGAGCAACCTAATTTTGATACCTGTTTAAACAGAAGATAAAGATTAGTTAAATCGCAAATGATGTCACATATGAATGTGAGACGCCTATTCTTTACGAAATTTAAAATAATTAGACATCGATAATTTAAAAATAGGGGTGTATTGTATCAAATATTTATAGGTTTTACAACCACTAGCTCTTGTACGAAGTTAGATGCATAAGAAAACTAATAGCATATTCTGAGACAACGGTCTAACTCGTACAAGTTCTGTTCGTGATTAAAGCGCAATCATTAGGGTGGATGACGCTAGGGTATAATTTGATGCTAAAATTGGAACACATATATATTGATATGCATATCTGTGTAATATTGCTGAGACTCAAATGACGAGACACTTTTAACTTGAAATTTTTGGGTGACTGGAGACTTTATGTGTAGAGGAACATTATTCCAAAGCGAGGCGCCTGAGACTGACAGAGCTATTTGCTCTACGTCGGATAGACGGTAGCGTAGAAAAACATAATATCTTCTATTTAGCTTTTTATTTGCAGCATTGGGATTCAAGAATTTCCAATTCTTGCATCGTTCTCTGAGGGAGGTGTAAAGAGGAGAAAACATATTGCACTTTTCGAATGATAAATCTTTGCTGCATAGGGTTCTAGCTCAAAATATTTAGGAGAGCGTTTGCAAGATCACATTTTCTACAATTACCACTATAAACAACCTTGGCAGCGAAACTCATGTATTTCTGTAACTCTTTCTGAAAAGATTTTGGTATATCTCCCCACACTAACTACAGTAGTCGAAACGTAATAACATTAGAGAGTGAATGGCTAATAATCTGTTTTTTTGTCTAACATAGTTTTTCGTCTGTAGATCTGATAATGCATCAATTCTAGTACAGCTTAGTATTTATACTTTTGAAAGGTTTTGTAAAGGTAAGTATATTAACACACAACTCATCTTCATTTTTTAACGCTTTCGCGTTTTCTCCATTACTTTGTGAATAAAATCCCTTGAGAAATTATTTTTATTTATTTTGAATGTGTTGCTGAGAATGAAAAATGAAGGTATTACTCAAATTAGTTTTACGGAATTATAGTGCTCTTCTACATTATAACGTTTAATATATTTTGTTCTTTCTCATTTTGCCGTATTGCCGTCTTTATTACTTTTGCACGCATGTTTTATTTCTTTTATTTCACAAATATTTTTAGATATCTATAAACTTTTTCTTCTTACTAAAAGACATAATGTTACAGATTGAACAGAGACTTGATTATCCAAAGCATCATGTATCAAATTCCAGTACATCAAATCAACATATTTGGATAGCCACAAGAGTTTTCTATTTTTATTGTGTCAGAAATTACAACTTGCAGCTGATCCATTTTTATTTATAATATGAATGCATTCAGATAAATCTTTTTGATTGAAATAAATCCTTGCTCGGAAATTACCATGTTAGACTGTTGAAGCGTCCAAATTTTAATAGGGCTGACTTTGAAGGGCCGCCGTGGACATTCTTTCAGACAGGCAACACTACCCGACAGTGTTCCTTGAACCCACGGGCGGAGGCGTGGAACTGCTAATATAGGGTGGTTAAATTTGAAGGGCCGATGTTGATTTTGAATAAAACACAAATTAGGTTCATAATAAGCCTGTATAACTTTAACGCGTTGCTCGATTGTGTATCTTACCGTGGTTCAAATTGAGTAAGTCTGAAATACAGAAATGTTAAATTAAATGCAGAAAAAAATTCGACGTTTAGGTGTGGTTCACATTCAAAATCGGCCCTTACAATTTAACCACCCTTTAGATCGGTAGTGGGTCACCGTGGTTGCTTTCTGTCATCAACGTCATTTGTTACTACGAGCTCATACTCGTAGCAACGCAATTTTTTTTTTAGTTTGGTGTTCGCGTGTTAGAATGAAAAAGAAGACCACAGAGTTTGGGCTTTTTAACTTCAAGTTTTGAAGGGTCTCTATACGATGAATCACCGAGGAAAAATATATGTAAATGTCAGGGTACAACGCATGAGTTTATGTTTCAGTAAAAATATAGCCTCGGATCTGGTCTTCGAATTTTCGAAAATGCGCACTTCTTCTATAAGTCATCTAATTAGTTAACAAACTGCACTAACACAACACAAAACAAAAAGAAAATTTTAATTCGTGTAAAACGGTGGTATTCAATGAATAAAATCCGATCATCAGCCATCGAGAAGTCTTAGTTTCTCCCGCTAAAGCATTGCTGCTAAAGCTCAATTCACGAACTCTACTGCTATTAAATTCGTTGGAGGTATATTTAATTGGCAGTAGTTATTTCACTGTGTTCAGTATATTTTTTTACCCGGCCTACCAAACATATTAAAATTTACTTACGAAAGTTATTCATTTACAAAAGAAAAATATATTCCTGAATCGTCCACAAAATTCATACACACAAGAAAGATACAATATANGCAAGTGGACTTCAATCAGTGTGTATTTTTTCAGGTCTATTTAGCTACAATCTCAGAACTATACATTTTTTGGGTTGCATTGACATCATATGAATTGTGAAGCTTTCATTTCCATAGCTCGTTTGTTTCAGTTTTTCAATGTTTGTTCGCGTTAATGTCTATTTCACTCTCCACTTCTCCTCCTTTCTTCTCCCCCTTCACTCCTGCTGGATCTATTTTTATGAAAAAAAAAATTCATTCTCTCACATGACAAATCCAATACCAGTACAATTCTTCGGTTATTACAAATGGTGATTGACATAGTCTGTCGACTGCCAATCAATTTTCTCTAATAACAATTTTCTCAATAAAATTTATCTGCATAGTGTACATGCAGATAAGTTTTATTCAAAAACTCTCCCTCGCTTGTCAGTGATGAAATAACGTGCAATACATGGTCAAATAAAACTGCGAAGCAATTTCTTTGATTGAATGCGACGAAAGATATTTTTTACTATTATGCACGAGATCATTTCAAAGCACAAAGTGGAGGTGAACGCTCCTGTTCAATTACTGAAGACATTTCTCCAGCACACTGGTACGTGCACGAGCACCATCTCACACTAGCCCTATTTCAATGTCTAGTCACATAAGATATTTATGTTCCCTATTTGTTTCGCAGAAATATAATTTGTAGTTAAGTCAGAATTCACTGTGTTACATACGACGTAGCACTTACTCGCAATATACAGTTCCGCGCTGATGTTCGTCTGTCACGCCATTTGAGTCACGCTTCAATCTCGAAATTTTCAAGAGCAAACAACTTTACGAGCATTCAGGAAAATGCTAGTATTTATCTGGAGCTGGAGCGGTGCAAAACGTCTTAAATTATATTTTAGTTAACAATGTGGACCCTCGCATCGACAGTACATTACACTTGAGCGAATTGGAGTGCCACGCGCGTCGCCACGCGTTTGCAAGGCTGTCAATTTTTGATGTTTTTTAAGAGCTTCGCCCATGCTTGCAAGTAGCGGGTCCTCGGTAGTACATACAGTACGCAGCGGGGCCTCTGGAGTGAAGTGTCAATTTTATTTTTCTGCCTTCGGGGTTTCCTTCAAGGTGGAAGGGTTCACTTTTATACTCGGTCAAATGTGAAGGGGCTTAGGGAAAAGTGATAGGTTGCGGCCAGAAGGGAAAGGGCTTGGTGAAATATCAAACAGCTTAATAAAACGTTCACCTTGAGACTCGATGAAAGTAATATAGTCTCATGAGTCGGTATAGTAGTATAGAAAGTAATATAGAGGGCCTGGTGATATAGAATTGCCAAAGAAGAATATGAATGCCATGTCAGTGAATTTTATGGTGAAAGAATATACCAGGTGACAGAGGCAAATGTGAACTTTTGAAAAACGTAATAAAAATAGGAAAAATCCCTTAAAAAACGTAGTGTCAGCAACAGCTACTACAACTTGCCTCTTAAGGGACAGAGATTCAAATTATAAATGTTTGGAAATTTCATCCTGTAGATAGCATCCTAATCTACTTATGCAGTCTTCCAATCTGCTCTGGAGAACCCTCATGGACTGCTACAGCACCTCAACCGGGATACCACGAACTTCGTCTTATATTCATTTTTTCGATTCATCCAGTGTTCCTGGCCGTTTCGTGTAGACCTGGCTTTAATTTTTTATGGGCTCCATGGTGTAGTGGTGAACGTGATGGCCTCACAGCCGAATGGACGAGGGTTCGAGCCTCGGCTCAGGTGGGTGGGGCTTTTCACGTCACCACGGAGTACTTCCCTTGGAAAAGGAAGTTTAAATCACACATTCCTCACACCCCCCACCACACCAGTAGTTGTAAGGCATTTAAAACCCAACGGTAAAACGTGTTGGAATGAATAAAGGTTCGTTTAAAAGTTCTTAAGACAGTCTCACAAGAAAAAATTCAAAATTAAGAATTAAAGACGAAACTAGTGGGATCCCAGCTGAGATGTTGTGGCGATCTGCGAGGAACCGCCAGCGCAGGCTAGAGGACTTCGTACGTGGGGGACGTGATTTCCAAACATTGATGATTTGGATAACTGTCTCTTAAAGAGACATGTTACGGCCATCAATAAAATGGTTTTGCTGAGTTGCTCTATTTTTATCGATTTTTTTTAAAGTTTTCGTTCTTATGTGCCACCCTGTACTTTCATATAGTATTCGAATACATGCAAAATATTTAATGGTTGGCCTTCAGTCGTGAGAGTCGAGTAGCATCACAAAAATCTCACCAAGAGATTTTTTCAGGTTATTTAATTGGAATATTTATAAAGCCAGAAAGTCATTTTTTTCTTGACGGGAATTAATGTGAAGTTGTCAACACTAACCTAAATTGCTTCTTGAAGTATTCATATCAATACCAAACAAATTCAGATTTTTATAGCAAAAATCGAGTTGAGCTTATTTAAACGTCGATGATTCATAGCTTTTATTTTTTATTAACAACTCTGATGTTTCTGTAAAAACTCAACATCGCAAGTTTCTCTGATGTCCAACTGTCAGCAACATGAAATTTCAGATCATCAGCAGTTCGATCCTTTTGGTAACCTCATATGCATCATAATTTGAATAGTAGTATTATGACTCTTTCTTAGGCTATTTTATCTTTTAGCACAAGTTAAGGAGTTCATTAGCCTGAATTTTATAATTTAATACTCGTCACAAGGGCTGCAACAATTCCACCGATTCTCACAGCACGTAAATCTCAACTCGCTGTTACGTTCCTCTCCACAAATCAAAATACATGAGCGACACATTCATTGATAATATGAATGACGTATTCAAAAAATTTCAAACTTGAGCACTCCCTTTTCCCCAGAAAAACACAAACTTCAAGCTTAATGTTTCAAACATGAAGAAAAAACTTTCGGAAATAGGCCCGAGGTGCTTCCTTGCGGCGTGCCTCGCGATTATGTGGGTGCCCGCGACTTGGTCGGTTATTATCAGCTCGCTCATCTCGTCCAAAATCCTGCTACAGCCCTCGGACCTGATAGCCCCTAACACCAGCACCTTCTCCGGCATATCGCGTGTCCGATGCGCCGCCATCGCCGCTCAAAACCCGAATTCCTCCTACTGCTCTACCACCTCCAGGGACTGCATTGCTGTCAAGGATCCATTGTTCTTCCCAGGCTACAACAACAGCAATGGAAAGCCCTTCCATCACTGCTTCACCTACGCCAAGGCCCTCTTTGACAAGGGTTCGTCGATAGATTTACGTGTTTTTGGCATTAGGAGCCGTTTTTCTTTTCTGGGTTCCCTAAACGTTAGTAAGATCGACATGAGTAACCGATTCCCTTATCTATTTTCACACATGAATTCAATTCAAAGTTTTGATATTCTTTAGAGGCCAGTGACGTAAAATATCGATTCACCTATTAAAGCAAAAATGAGTTACATGAAATTAAGTAAATATATACCTGGTAACGCATGCTTCGGGAAGCTGCCGCGTATTGAGCTAGCCATGCGATATATAGAAGGCAATTTTATACAGATCATTTTACATTAAATACACCAACTCTGGGATCACGAGAATGTACAAGCTTTCCCTATTTATCAGCGAACTGGAAATCAGTATTGAGTTTAGTGATAAGAACAGAATTGAGTTATTAAAAAATATCGTTTATACTGCGACATAGTTTGTTCAACCTCTAGGTCATATATATAATTAATTTTCGACGTACGATTATCTTAGGCCCAGCATGCCAGTCTGATCGCACCAAATTGAGTCAAACGATGACAAAAAAATAGGCACAAATTTTGTAACTGGACTGCGGTAAGCAGGGAAAGGTGAGCTGGCCCCTAGCAGGAAAAGGAAAATTCAGCCATACCGAACATCATGGAATTGAGCGGAAATGTGCTCTAAAATAATCCCACTCATGATCAACTTCTCATCAAATTCTACATTACTACAATACAATTCCAGGAACTTATAAACATTTTTATAACAATGTTTCGCTAAGCAAAGAACTGAACTGATGTTTTGAATGGAGCTTCATAGCAAATATCGAGCTATTTTTTGTGTTCGATGAGCAGGATCGAATATGTTTATTTAAATCTGATACTCAAGGCAATTTTCTCAGTTCGTTTAGCTATAGGGAAGGACCCAAAGGTGTGCCGAGATTTCCAAATATTTGTGACTCAGCAAATAGTAATCCTAGCGAACTTGGCTCGGTGTCATGTTAAACATTGATTTGTTTACTTTACCCGTTAAAACGTATTTTTTTTCTTCACATGAATACTTTATGTACAATTACATAAAGAGTGAGCATGATTCTTTGCCAATTTTACGAATGCTCCAATAAAAATATGAGCTCTAAGTTAATTCGCTGAAATAAAACTGAATATTAAAATTGGAAGAAAAATAGGTATTACGGATATTTTGAAGACAATATTTATTACTTTAAAAGAATCAAGTTTTCATTCCAGCCCATATTTATGCCTCTGTTTCAATCAATGGCCACCGTTGTTTTCAAGACATTTCTGACAATAACTCTCATTTTTCAAATTAATTTCAAATTCTTTTTGTGTTATTTTCAAGTACGTTTACATTTATTTAGTGTGATACAGTGGCTTGACTATTGCGAGTCAATTGGAGTTTTTTGAAAACTTTATTTTATCAAATGACCCCGAATAAATAAAACGCAGGGTGTCAAATCGGGACTGCGTGGTGGCCATTGCACCGCCCTATGCTCAACTCCAACTACACGCTCTCCAAAAATTTCACTTAAACGGTTTCCTCTGCAAAAAGTTGTGTGGCTTGGAGCTCAGTCTTGCATTCACCACACTTACTTCAGAAATACAAATTGAAAATTTTCGTATAATTTAAATTAATTGATAAGGTCAAAAAATCACATTCACTTTCAGGGTAGCTGCATCTAAACTATTTCTGTGAACAAAAAAGATTTTTAGCTGTTAAAATACGACGAAACATTGTTTAAAATAGGACCAAGCTGAAGTCTCTCCGATTAATACTTATTGAGTACTTGTAAATTTCGGGGCCTGTTTTACGTCTTACAATGTGTATTGTAACATTATATTGTACCACATTATACAGGGTGGGGCAGAACCGACTGAGCAGTGCTCGAGCTTGGCACTTTCCGAAACAATGTTATTAAATCTTCCCCAAGTCCATGGAAATTAAACAAAATATGTTGTTTTTCATTTCTTACACTACAAAGATTAGGTGGGGCAGAACCTAACCTAACCTAAACAAAACTGCTCAGTCGGTTCTGCCCCACCCTGTACAAAAGAAATATTCCTCGTCACCACAGCGGCTGCGCTGGAAGACTGCAAGAATTCTGGGAACTGCTGCCCCCTACCCTTCCAGAACATAACCCACCTTGGCTGCGTGTACACGCCGGTGTTCTGGTGGTTCCCCGTCTTGCCCTACAGTGCGGCGCGCAAGACGTGCCAGGGATTGTGGCCCACAGGGGACCTCTTCATCAAGCCGACGAACTGGACTGCCCTTTTGGGATACTTCGCCTCACGAAGTAAGAAGTTTGGCGCCCCTGTCTGATAGGAAACTTTGATTAAAACGGCACGCCGCGAGTTTGTAATCCCGTACATTTCATGGTACATCTCTCTAGCATGCATTTTCTACAGAATTTCGGGATCAGGAATAAAGGTAATGGACCGTGATCACCTTCCGTAAGCAGCAAACAATCGAGTTGTGCGTGTTTATGCACGTGTTAGCAGGTTTTCAAACGTATTTTCAGTTGTCTTTCTCAAATTTTAAACTACGCTTAGAATAAGGTCCTTTAGGATGCCCTAAAAGTTATAGAACTTATTCGGGCCCACGAGTAGCTATGTATAAAAAACCGTCCATTATAATGGTAAAAGAACTCCATGCTTGTAATATCTTTA
>VOMN01117216.1:0-28480 GCA_014899125.1 Orchestia grillus
GGATACCGACTTAACTGCATAGGATATATTCCTGGATACAGTTTGATTCTGATTAATTTTATTTGACCCAACGGGTCCCGTGTTGTCTAGTACTTACTAATCCTCTACATTGCTGGCCTATTTTTCAAATGTAGAAACACTGTGACTGCCTGGAACTCGGCAATCGATTATTACTACGTCAAAAATGAACAGATCCACATAAATTGTTCTCACTTGCACGGGAATCTCAGCTTCAATTATCAATATAATCCCTAACTCTTCGTCCACGCACACAAGGAAAGGCTGCAAAATGTGAAGAATGCTTGGAAAGAACAGCTGCTCAACAGAACGGGAGCATCAATTGACAGCTGCCACCGTTTTTTTAAACTCTAATGCACGATTCTTTCACGAGTAAATTCTTCTTCGCTGTAAGTATACTTTCTGATGTTCTGGCAAAAATATTCATAAAATTGTCCGATGCTTAGATTCTTTACAGTTCCATATCATTCAGCTCGAATCCTGGAACATATAAATAATTCTAAGAACACCTGTCACACCAGCTATACAACCTGCTTAGTTCTAAACTCTCGGTCTCATGGAAGAGAATCAGTTCATAAAGTATCAAAATCATTTGAGCTTATTATGAAACTATATTGGTCCGGTATGCCTTTCAGTATATTTGCAAGAAGCTCATTTGATATGTAACTATACTGATTTTTATTGATGCATTTCATTATTTCAAATAAAACTGAGACTATGAGCGTAAGCTAAGTTTAACACTACGAATTCAATCGTATTTGATATGTTTTAAATTTAAAAGTGCCGGCCATTTACAACATCAACTGTACGTTATGCATACTACTCATAATTCGTAAAACCATCGAATGTTACAATCTGAGTAACTTTTCGAGGGAACTCGTCCTATTTGAAACGTCTCACACTCGTGAGATTTCAATAAATTACTTTATTACAGCAAAATGAACCTGATCATTGCCATCAGTGTTTAATTAAGCTCTGTTATCTCTGCTTGCTGTCTGAAGTGAGCTAGAGGCTGGTAAGATCCATATGTACTGAGACTTACATTGAGAAGTTCAGTTCGACTCCATGTTCTTCGTGGAAGCGCGCCGCAACTTAACTGTCATTGTATTAAAAACGCAGGATATACTTGAACCTCCAAGTCCTCGTGCTGCACCTGCCCATTGACGCAGCCAATCAATACGAGTGCGTTTTTGATGTTCAAAGTCACGAAAGTTGAGAGCAAAGCGTCGAGGTAAATCTTGAAGCGACTACTTCTGAAATATTTCACTCATTGCAATAGTCTACGAAAAGTTAGCGCTATATTTATTCAGATGCTAATTGCATGTATTTGACAGCTATACATAGAGCATATTTATACATATTTTACATTTAGCATTCTATACCTGACAGCTTCCCTCATCATTCATCAGAGAGAAGCTGTGAAATGATAGTAACACCGAAAAGAATAACATGTCTTCTTACGTTCATTACGCGGTTGACTTTCGTGCACTCTAATATTACACAATGATATAGAATCGTTGAATCGGTAGTGCTAACAATTGCAGCAGCGGAAGTTTGGTATTGTGAACTGCAATCAGACTCGTCCATGAACTGGAAAATGTTCTGTCCAAGCCTGAAGTGTGTGTCATCAGTTTCAGTTGATGGACGAGTTTGATTGCAGTTCACAATACCAAACCTGATAGGTTCAATGAGAATTGAAAGAAAATATTGTCAAATTCAGTTATTCATAGGACTCGCTACCATGTAAATTGAATCACCCATCTTTTTTGTCACTGATATCACGAGTTGATCCTATGACACTGCTTTCAAATTTATCGAGAAATATAGGAGTCGATTAACCCAAATCTTCAGATGTTGATGGAAGGGGAAATGAAGTACGCAGTTCTCTTGAAAACTAGTTCCTTAAATTTTTGAATGTGTTTAAATCTGGAGATTGTGGGGATCCACATGATTAAGTGGTTCTTCATGCTTAATGCATTATTTTAACGATGTCATCAAGTTTTGGGACTCTTCTCTTCCAGGAAAATTTCATCACTTATAAATGTGAGTGAGGTAAAGTGAGAGGTGAACTGGATTTTCGAATATAACATTTGCATATATTTATGCGATGTTATTTAGTATCTGCATTGAATAGAGACACTGTTTAAAATTTATCGATCACACCACTAAGCATGAAATTTATACCCACGGACAGAAAGTATTTGCAAAAGTGGAGTTACCGGATGAATAAAAACTGCTCTGAGATCTATTCCTACGGCTATTGAGAAAAAAATTGACGGGCTTAAAGGGCAAATACCCTATCCGGCCTAAAACCTAGTAGCACCCTAGTGAAATGTAAACATAATTTAAGCAATTTTTCGCAAGTGTCCTCATAACAAATTTAATGAAAAGAATACGGTAGCAGTAGTTGCATTCAGGGTCCCTGGTGGCCAGTATTGCACCTGCTTTCTCCGCGACAAGAAACATGGATCCCGCTGGAACAAAAACCTACGAGTCAAACCTCTGTCTTTGATGAAAGACCGATGTAGGTTTGCACCGAGCTAGGAAATCCACCAGGAAAGTTCTCAAATGATAGCCATGAAACTTGGATCGCAAAGAACAATTGCTCAGTGGAAAAAGATGCTGAAGTACAGCCATTCATTGGTAATAGTGGCAGGCCTTGAATTCTAAATACCCACGGCACGCATTTTGTAAAGCAATTGGTGAAAGCAAATTTACGGAAAAGCGTTTGGCAGTTGAATAACACGCTCCACAAAGACCGTAAGGAAATTTCTACTCGCACAATGCGCTGAGATATGAAGGAAATACATAGGTATAAGAGTTGCACCGCCACCAAGAAACCATTGGTCAGTAAAGCTATCAAACAGAACGACTTCAATGAGCAAATGAACACAAAAACTTCATTTCTGAGCAATAAAGCACGTTCTTCGGTCAGATGAGTCGAAATTCATCTTGTTCCAGAAAGATGACGGAGTTAAAGTGATATGAGGAACCACTAAGCTTTGGATTTTTCACGTGTCACTCTGACAGTTCAAGTTTTCGAGAGCAATGTAACGATCCGGAGGAGCTTCACATGGTCAAGATTAGGTTCGACAACCTTGTGAAAAAACAAAATGAAACCTCCGAATCATTAGAATATACGTTAACTGATAACACCCCTCTGTGAACTTTTATTTGCCATAAAGTTTTGGTCTACTTCAAGACGACAACGCTCGTATACACCGGTCTCATGTAGTGCAAGGTTGGCTCAGGGATCGAGAGGAATTATTTTTTCGTACGGAATGGCATTTATAATCTCCTGTTTTGAATCCCATATCGAAAATTTGTGGGACCAACTGGAGATGGAGCAGCGAACCTCAACACCTCTTCTTTCTTCTTTGGAAGATCTTTCTCAAAGTTTGTTATTACTTTGGAGATATTTTCGTTGAGGTTAGTTTGCAAAATCTTGTTGAATCAAAGCGAAATATAATGGAAGCTGTTATCGAAACCTTATATCATACGTACTGTATAAATAACAGGCAACCGAATAGAAATGATGAAAGTGGAATAGAACAGTGATTTTTGTGAAGTCGAAACTTCGTTTGCACAGTCCTTAAAATACGGCAGCAATTATGCTCTTTCTCTGTTTTCTGCATCCAAATAACAAGAATAACGAGAAAACAGGAAGGAATATTGTGTAGCCACATGTTCAAATTACAGCGGTGTAGATGCTGTCTTCAGTCGCTTCAATGCGGATTAATCAACGCTGCGAATCGGGGCTTGAATCTGAGGTCTACTGAGAAAGAGACGGGTATTTTGAGGCAAGTTTCATTACCGAGTCCTGTGGGTCGTAATTGGTGTCTGCGTAATTTTTAGCAGGCCTGAAAATGTAGCTGGTATTAATGACCGCTGACAAGGTAGGATGAATGAGAAGACTCCTCAGCAACAGCTCCTGCAAATAAGATAGTAGGAAACAGCGGATTTCATAACCTTATTACGAAGAAGTAAGAAAATGTGTAGACTCATATACCGCTATCATGTACTAATATTGTACTCGTTCATTTCTATCAGGAAAATACGTTTTAAGGCAATGGTGTGTAACCTATGTTTAGGAGTTAAAGCTCATGAGATATAAAGTTGGGAAAGGAGATATAATTTACACGGATAGATAAACAAATTAGCACATTGTTATAATGGCAAGATATTTGAGATGGAAAATAAATATAAGGAATTAATTTAGTTTCTCGGAGCTTATCATAGATTGGTGGAATTATTATGAAAACTTACGTAGTTAATACTCGAATTATGACTCAAAAGTCAGTTGTCTTTCAGAGACACAATCACATAAAAAAATTTACATGAATATAAGAGAATCATGTATAAATAGACTTGTGACGTTTCCCTGAAAATGCGGGTTCTACTTAATATACTGCACACAAAACATGGAAAAACATTCAGACCTATATAGTGCGTACTTCTTTTATTTTCTGAGTTTTATGTTGGTCTATGGATCTATGGTTCGCGCTTACAAGTGGTGAAAATAAGGTAACGATTATGGTGATACAATATATTTTCTATAGTTCTGTGGGAAGGTCTATCATTATTTCATTTGTGTTATTAGAATAAATAATTCGAAGACTCACAATCAGTTCAAGCAGCTTTTATGACGTGATAGGTCTACTCTCCACAAGTATTCGAGCAATATTTGTCTTAACTACAGTTGGAAAGGCAAGGATATGGACAACAACCTAAGTTACATCATTCTGATATATTCAATTGGAAATGACTGGCAACAAACCTTGTTGACCTAAGGCTTTTTTTCAAGTCTTTAACGTTATGCGACGTCATTGCAAGTGTCATAAGATTACAAAAATTCTCTTGCCGAACGACACCCATATCAGTCATCTTTTTAATTTGACTGATAAATTGAATGTTCTGTAAAGATGAATAGTGCAGTTGCGCGCCCTTTTTGCTATCCATAAAAAATATTGACTAACGCAGCTAACATTCAGGCTCCTGAAGCGCAGTGCTTGCAAAGCCAAGATTCGAGTTCCAGTTTTAATTTACTGCAACCGTTTATTTAGTTGACTGTATTTGGCTTACTATAACCGTCTATTTGGTTCACTGCAACCGTCTATTTGGTTTACTGCAACTGTCTATTTAGTTTACTGTAACAGTCTATTGGTTTACTGCAACCGTCTATTTGGTTTAGTGTAACCGTCTATTTGATTTACTGCAACCGTCTATTTGGATTACTGTAGCCGTCTATTTGGTTTAATATAACCGTCTATTTGATTTACTGTAACCGTCTATTTGGTTTACTGTAACCGTCTACTTGATTTACTACAACTGTTTATTAAAGTTCAAACACTCTGTCGGGTGTGGTATTCAAATCATATTTTTCGTTTGGTATCGTTTTTTTCTGAATTATGAAAATTACCCGTACAAGGCAAGGATTCAGTATTACACAAATATGAGACTATGAGTTAATCAAAGCATCCGGACTCTGTTAAATGATTTCGACAGACAGGATTTCAGTACGGATCGAGCGAGCGAGCAAGTCAAGTTTTTGTTCGATTCCAACAGACTTTTCAAATTTACACTTCTTATTAAGTTCTTTTAATAATTATTCATATTAACATGGCTATTTACGCTCATAAATATTTCTGACTGATCTTCAGATATCTATAACATAGAACAAGATGAAAAAATGCTTCAAAATGACGAAGCCACGATGTTCTCTGAGATATATATATTGTCGAACTCTCCTCCAAGCTTTTGCATCCAGTGAAGGATATTTTGGCTAAAGCTCGGAGGACTTTAAAACGTTGTTTGAAACACAAATCCTTTAGGTCGAGGATCAAAGAAAAGTGGTAACTATGCCTGCGTTCAATTAAAAGTTTAGGCTTCCAATTTCTCAGGGCTCTCTATTTCATTCCTTTTTTATTTCTCAGCGGTCGATCTTCCCCGACCTTTATCTTGTTGGCGTGCGAAACTTTTAATCTCCTTAGAATTTGATCGGTGTTAACAATGTAAAATTTCAAATTTGTAGTGTTAGCTTATGCTAGAGTGAGGTTCTCAGGTTCACATTCGAGGGCATAAGTACATGTGGATATGGTTTGGTTAATTGAAATTGCCGCTAAGTTTAAGTCGGTGACGATGCGCTGAAGATTTGAAATGATGCTGCGTTGCTTTGGTAATGCTAAAAGTAAAACTAAAAATCACAAAAACAGATGTTCAAACTGAACGATTTACTTCAAGGACGAGTCCTAATAAAAGAAATAGTTCAAACTAAATTCGTAAAGTTTCAAGGTGAAATGAAGAAAAAGATAATATGCCCCTATTTGTAAGAACCCATAAACAGACTTCTATAGCTAGATGAACTAAGCTACTTTTCACAATTTTCACAGAGGTATAGGCAGTCTCAAGTTTAAAGCTCCGTTTATTCAAAAAAGTTCAGCACTTTCAGAAATTCATTGAGCAAAGACAGATCAAAATGAAGGATTATAAGTTCGTTGCCCAAGAAACATCTTCAACGCTGCGACTAGCTCTTGCATGGTCTTGTACTTTAAAATTTAGTTCTATTAAGGCATTTATTGCACAGATGGTGTAAACGCCTTAATCTGGTGCTTACAGATTTACATGAAGCGCTTCTCTGAACGAATGTGCTACCCATTCTGCTTGCATTATAGGCGGGAGCAAAATTGTCTAGTAAAACAAAACTCATACACAAAAAAACTGCTCATGAAAGTCAGTTTCATATGCGTTATAAACTGCATATTTTTGTTAATCGATGAATTTGCTCAAATAGCTTCCATATATGGAATCACATAAGTGGAGACTTTTCGTGAACAACAATGAATTGAATTTGTAGCATTACCCACGGTGAAATACTAGTAAGCCAACAATCCAAAGGATCTTTTGCAAGGATTTTCTATCAGAACAATTAAAATGAAAGTTTAGATTATCAATTTCAAAGTTCTACTTTCCCAATTACCTTAAAATCTAATCATAAAATAGGAGGAAGAAGCCTCACAAGGTTATTTTAATTGTTTTAAGCCTAGTCGTAATGACATTTACCTTCGGTCATTTAAAGATTTTGAACTATTGACGGGCACTTCATAAGAAAAAACAACACTTATAAAAACTAATACAATTTTTTTCAAAAGGCTTCTGGATGGCATAGATAGAAAATTCAGGGAGGCAGAATTGAACGGAAGTAATGCGGTTGCCACCATACACACCCAAGTTCCGAGGTGAGCCCCCGTTTAGGGCGTACTGTGCTTAATCTCCCCTACCCAAGGGAAGCGTTCCGCGACCTCTATTGAGCCTGGAACCTCACGACGAGAAGACAAACCTGCTATGACCATCTCACAAATATTTTACCCATCAATTCACGAGCGAAAGATGGGAAAACGATTCCTTTGTTTAGTTTGCTTTAGGTTTTCAGTTACGTTGATATTGAAGATTTTACTAAACACCGTAAACAGCTAAAGTATTTTGCTCGTCTTTCTACGTGAATCGATTTACCATGCAGCTGCCACTAGGCGGTAAGCATTACTACAGCGACAGCGATGTGCGGAATTGCAATCCTGCTGCAAATAGAGAGCTGAAATTCAATCCGCGATGGTACTTTATGATGGTCAAAAAAGTGATTACGCCTTCATTCTTTATTCCACAAAAACTGGTTCAGTCATGTTCCAGTTACTCTCGATGTTGCAAATTATAGCAAAATGCTGTTGTAGACTTTTGTTTGATTTCCCCTGCATAGTTGCGGGTGTGGCATTTAGTTTTTTACAGCACATATTAGTCTTATCTTTACATTCTCTTTCGAGTAAATCAATTCACAATGAAAAGAATAATGTAACTCTCAGCCTGCAGAAGATGTTTCCAGTTTAATATGAACGGAATAAACCGAAACTAAATTTGACGTTAGAAATGCAGAATCCTACTCTAAGGCAAAAAAATAAATCTTTTCAGTTGACATCAGAGTAAAAATCTCGTCCAGAGCGTTAACGAATGCAGGCTGGTGGCACTGCATCGGTTGTCACGGCCTCTCAGGCCCTCTGAGCTCGAGCACGAGGTGTAGCCATCATGGCACTCTCCGACGTGAAAAGTTTACGAGAAGCGTCTTGAAGTGGGCACAACATAACGAGCAGTTTTGAAAATAAACCATCTGGACAGAACAGAACATTTATAGAGATTTCGTCAAAGTGGAAGCCTCAATCAAATCTGGAAGAACAAAATATTTTGAACGTATTTGATCTCGTTAGATTGAAGTACACAAGAAATCAGTCTCCGGTACTGAAAACTGAAATCTGAGAATTTTAGGAATTCATTCCCAACAAATTCATTTCCAACAAAGGAGGAAATAATATCCAATATATCAACATATAATTCAAAGCGGATGGTTTAATTTTATATAAATGAAAACATGATACATAAAGTTATGTATATTGTTTTTCATTTACACTCATCTACGTATGCATAACTCTAAATACTAATGCAATAAACACATATGTATATATTTATAAATAGTGTTTAGCATGATTGAATCATAATTGTCTTATATGAAATAAAATTTATGAAAATAATATTTCTAACCCAGAAGCCGTTAAAGCAGACAACCAACGAATTACAATTTCTAAATACGTCAAAATACTTTCAGGAAATTAAATATTCGAGAATAATATCTGTTGATAAATATTTGAACTAGAATCTCCACTTTCCATAAATAAATAAGTAGTTATAAAGCGGGCGCTAGAGTTATGGTGAGCAACACAGAATTAGAGTTATGGTGAGCAGCACAAAATTAGAGTTATGGTGAGCAACACATAATTAGAGTTATGGTGAGGAACACAGAATTAGAGTCGAGGTGAGCAACACAGAATTAGAGTTATGGTGAGCAACACAAAATTAGAATCATAGTGAGAAACACGGAATTAGAGTTAAGAGAACAAGACAGAGGTACAGCTGAAGAGAGGTAAGCGTATTGAAGTACACAGAGCTGAGGATTTTTGGCGCTCTCTCCAGGTGAAGGGTTATAGCAGACGAGTAAGACAGGCAAAGCGAGTACCGGTGCATGTGAGAGCTGCTTTTGTTTCTCTCACGGGATATGAACATAAAATCTGGTGGTGAACAATGAGTGCAGAATACTGATCTACAAGCAATAGGTTTTGTTCTACAAATAGCTCAGTTAGGCTGAATTAGATCAAGTGATACTAATTTAATCAATTCGAAATTAAGATGTCCGTTACCAATGAATATTTAATTTTTTTGCTATGACATAATTATCAAAACTATATTTGAAAACAATCCGCTGCTGACACACACTAGTAATCCTCATGAAATGATGATGGGAAAGAAAACGGCCCGCTTCTCTCAGGGTGGAAAGAAAATCATGTTCAGAACCAAATTCTTAGACCCGATACAGTACTGAATTCTTTAACGAATTTTTTCCCACAAAGCATATATTTTCCACATCGTTATTGGGAAATGGGTAACTCGCAACGTGTACTTGAGCCACTCAACCGAGAAGAAGAATAAGGGGGAGTCGACGATCTTAACAAAGGTCGCCAGGAGCTCGGAACAGTCAATACCTGCAATGGCACCTCTTACGGCTCCATTTTTCTTCAAGCTCTGCATTTGCTCTCGGCAAAGCGGCAGTATTGTGGCAAGGAAGGCCTTTATTGTATACACGCTAGCTACAAAGGCTGTTATTTTTTCTCTACTGTCGTGAGCTTGAGATTCTCAAGTTAAAAATTTTGATCAACTCATAGAGATGTGCCAGAGGAACGCTTCTTGAAGGAAGACTATAGAGTGATTCGTTAAAATGGAATTATTGTAGATTAGAATTTGGTCACAAAACACACCCTGCTTCTTCTAGCTTCGAGCTTGAAAAACCTAAAAATCGTGAATTTCTTTCCACTATTAGTAAAGTAACTACACGCGTATGTCTGTACGCAAATGACTAAGCGGAACGTTACTGGGCTGAATAACTCATTTCCTAATCGAAATTATGGATAAAAAGTGCTCCTCACCTTCGTAATGTTGTGTTTGCATGTTCACGGAAATTGACCATTACTTAGGTCGATTTTACTAGAATTTGATATAACATTTATTATTTGGATTTGAAATTTGAGCAGCAACTGTTACCTCGAGAATAAAGCTAGAAGAGTATAACAATGGGAGCATGGAACTGGGAGAGCTCACAGGTAAGTGCCGAGCAGCCCTATTAATGACACAAGTGACTATCAATTTCAATTGTAAAATCAGAGACGGGACCGTTTCCAGGACCACGTGACAGCATTAATACCAGCGCATACTCCAGACGATTGAGATAAAACTCAAAATAATTATATGTGATTATGAAGCAATGCAGAATGAGTGAGAATTGGTTCATAAGAACTATTTTACGATTTAAAATCACATCCGAACAATGACAATACGGGACCTTTCATATTACTTTCAAAAACTGATCATCGATTTTCGGACGCTCGTTTCAATACAAAAAAAAAAGTGTGAGAACATCTCGTTCGGCGGAATTCTGGCGGAATTCTGAAGCTTTGTAAGTTAACGTTTGAGTACTGAGATATGTATCTTCGGGTGAAAGTTTGGCTGAGACCACAGACGCGTGTATTTTTTGAACAACATCTTACGTTGCTCGGACGCCCTTGTGTTGTTCAGACTTCTTGAACAGACACCTGTTTGCGTTGTAAGATCAGCAAAACATCGTGCGGCCAAGTTCTGCTAAAAAAACATGAACACATGCATACGAATCCACTCGGAAATATTTCATAATAAATGGCACAAAAGGAACCTGGGCACGTGAACAACACAGCTGCCATTAGGAAGACAGTGTCCAACTCTAGCCATCGACTGTTTATCAAACAGAAAATCACATAAAGAGCCTTTGTTCCCTCCAGCATTGTCTTATCCACAGTGACGAATAATGATGTTCTGTTTTACGGACAGCCACTCACACAACATAATAAAACTAAATCTGTCCGAGGCACAAGGGTGACATTACATCCGTAAGGAGTGGACATGATTTGAAAATAGAGCTGATGTCCCGCAAGAACAAAAAACGGAAGGAGATAATTTTTTTCGGAAATTTAGCATTAATTTCATCATATTATAAGTCTACAACATCTAAATACATTTTAATGTTGGGGAACAAAGCAGCAGCCATTCTGGTAATGTTGGAGCTTTTCTCGTTGGTAGTAATAACTGACAAGGCTTATTGCACGATACCTGCGCAGCGCAGGAAGGCGGCCACCTCCACCGGACGTGTCCAGAGCTGGTAGATGGGTATAATGTTGTGTTGTTGTCTCAGTGCCGCCAGGTGGTTACAGTCTAAAAGGAGATGGGTTACTATGTGGGGATTTACCTGGCAGTTGGGACAAAGGTTCCACTGAGTGGAATCCAGTCTATGTCTGTACGTGTTGAGTGAAGTGTGTTGACCGCAGCGAAGTCGAGTAAGGCATACTCTTACCGACCTAGCGAGTTATGTCTCTTTGCTGCTAATGTCAGGTGGATGGTTACTGAGTATTTTGTTTATGTCTGTGCTGTTTAGTGCTGGTAGTGTTACCTGTGTTGAATGCGTTTTATGATACTGGTGTTGTCTACGTCTGGTGGTAAAATGTCAAGGATGGCTTTCGTTGGTTGACTTTCATGCTGTTCCTGGCGTCCTCTATCCTGAGCTCCCGTAGTCACCTCGGTTGCGCACTCTAGGTACTGTGCCTTGGGTACTACACCCTAGACACTACACGGTACACCCTAGGTACTGCGCCTTATATTTTGTACGCAAGTACTGCGCTCTGGATACTGTGGCTGAAGTACTGCACCTTATATTCTGTGTCCTGCACTCAGGATACTGAACCTGAGATACTGCACCCTAGATACTGCACCCTAGGTACTGAGCCTATGTCTTGTGATCTGAGTACTGTGTTCAACTGTAGACACTGCACCCTAAGTATTGTACCCTAGATACTGCGCCCTATATGTAGGTACGGGACTTTAGATTCTGTACCCGAGGTAATGCACCATCGAAACTGCACCCCATGTACTAAGCACCAAGTGATGCGTTCTACTGTAGATACTACGCTTGAGGTACTGCATTATGGGTACCTAAATCTCCCCAGGAGGGGAAGCAGTCGCAGCTTTTGCACTGCAGTTCCATGTTAGAATGTCACGTAGCTCTTCCGTTTGCTTGTTCCGAGATTTGCAAGCTAGAATTTCTCGTCGGCGTGGGCTTACACGTCAAGTTTGACTGACGGAAGTCTACATCAAATTATTGTTTGCTGGTGTTCAATTCTGTGCTTACAGTATAATGATAGCAATTTTTGCAGCGTCGTATTTATTTAAGCAAGTTTAGGTAGCACAGCTGAGTTTGTCGTAGTAAATATTGCCCCAATTCCGTAACGATGACATCAGAAGGTCACTTTACTGATGTCATAAAAATTAATGTTTTGTCGTTTCATTGGCTTCCGTGCAATAAAGTTATTTTATTTCGCTTATTATTTTCATTCACGTTTAGTCATCATATTTTCAAGCAGCTCCCTCTGCGATACTGTTATTTTATGGACCACTTATTTACAATTTTTTTTAACAAATATGCTACTAGGGTGCTGGTCGCAAACCTACTGAAAAAATTATTCAAACTTTTAAGAATATTCATCCTAGGGTAAAAAATTCTTTCTTATAAAGAAAACACTGCCTCTGATACTTCTGAATTGTTCGAATTGCTCTGAAATGACGACAAACATCTTTTTGTTGATATAAGTAATTCCGTTGACAAGGATCAAGAAGCCAAACTGATCATTGAAATAATTCTGCTCCATATATGAATAACAGAATTAAAGATACTACCTTGCAATGATAAATTCTAACATGTCTGCAAGAAATGTATTCTACTCACTAAAAAAATTAAAGTTTTATACAAAGTGGATACTGTGATTGATTGCAAGGTATATTTACGCATACTATTAATTGAGTAGCAGCGCGGGAGTTCAAGAGTAACAGATTTCTTTCCTTTTTTGTTCACATAATTTTCTTGTTCTAAACATGAAATTGACGAGCCAATCTCACGCCCTTATGAAGCACGTCCTTGGATAACACGCTACACTTACCGTTCAATTTCTTCAGCAGTGACCGTACTTCCATAACTTGCAATTTGTGAGTTAATTTTCGGCTCATGATTGACCATTAAAAAAGTTAGTGAAAGTTTCCGCTGGCTCGCTAACTTCTCACTGCAAAGCGGAATATTTAAAGGATAGTCTGACCGTGAGAGTGCAGGAAAACCCTCTCGAAGGGAAATAAAAAAGAAGATTGTTGAAGCACGGAAGCTTATTTATTTAATCTGCAGTTTTCTTTTTAGTGGGTGATTCATCTAGTGGACCCATTTGTAGCAGCAGTATGTGAATCTTTCGTGAAAGAATAATTTTTCAGGTTTTATTTTCAAATCTGCTGAAAAAGTGTTTCCAATGGAAACCAAATTATTTTTCGAGGAATATTCATTAAAGCCTTAAGGTAAATTTTTTTACTAAGGGATAGCATGCGACAGACAACTGTTTAGAAAACTGCTTCAACTCCTGTTTCTGAGAGCAATGTATTTTTCTGAAGACATTTTACAGCTTTTTAAAGGGTTTCTGTACGTCAAACGCACGGGTCGTAAACCCTAAAATCTAAATTTAAACCCATTTCATACTGGGGTCGAGTTTTTTCTGCTTGAGAACATATAAGCTATGCAATCGTTAAAATTTTCAGTTGTGTTTCATGTGCCGGAATTTTCAGTAAATTTAAAAGTAGTTGTAGCGGAGGAAGTATTGATTGGTATTGCTTTTTCTACTGTTTTGGAGAAATTTGTCATTTTCTTATTTCTCCACAACATCAAATTTCGTTGACTAGAATACATGCGAATCAACAAGGATAGAATGAAGATGAAATATATTCATAAAGCATGGATAAATACAGTACAGGTGGCTATAAAAGTTCCCGACTAGGCACTTTCTTCGGCACAATCAATTGAAAAAATTGACGAAACTTTCAAAATTACACTCCGATAGCGTAGATTTTACGTGAGCAACAAAATGCACGAAAAGTGTTTTGCATTCTGTTAGCTAGCAATACTACGTCCTCGCACAGATTCGGTTATAAAACTTCATTCATAAAAGGGACAATCAATCGGTTGATTGACTAAATAATACGATTACGTACTTTTACTCATGGTGCACAATTTAAAAATCCACGGCTTATACTACGAATATTTAAATTACTCACACAATCAGAAAATCTACGATTTTTACAACTAATGTTTGAATTACTCAGAACTTATCTAAAATCGTGATAAAAATATGAGTGAGCGCATAATAGAGTTTGGCTTTTTTCAATAAGTATTCCTGATGCCTCATAGTTTTATATACTTTTATATGGAAAAACAGCACAATGGGTTGACTTGTGCGTCATACTCTACAGTGTATTGCCCACAGGTAGAACATGTGATAAAGCTTGTGAGCAAGAATAAAGTTTCGTGATGCGGTGATGCATGTATTCAGCACGAACAGAAAAATATGCACGACGATGATATTTTCCCGGCTTGATTTTTTGTTTGCACTTGAAAATGCAGGAAATGAAAATGTTCATCAGTATTACTTCCTTTAAATCAAACACCTTATAAACGTGAACAGCGATGGTGCTGCAACAGGCGTTGCACATTAGTAGAACACTGGAAAAGAATCGATGTCAGTGATGAGCTATTTGGACTGTACCGACATTGTCCAAAGTGAAACGACTAGAAAATAGTTCACTATGACATTATCAATCTCGCTTTGAAGCCACAATAAGCGAAGGGATGTGAGTGAAACTTATTACGCAAAAAGAATGTCATATATCAAACATATTTCATTCAACACTGTAGTAATTGTAATCAAAGTAATTGTCATGTAGTAATCAAACATTTGTTTATCTGAATTTTCTCCTACAGTTGTGATAGCGGGCCTCCTTATCGAACAAATAGTGCTAATTTGTGAAATTCATTTAGAGAAGCAAGATTTTAGCGAAATATGATTTCCGAGAAGCGTAGTTGGCAAAGCTGCCGTAGAAAAGGCCGCAAAGTTCAACGGGGGACACTATTTCTCACTAGAGAAAAGGCTTCGATAACATGAGCTGCACAAACACGCAAGGCTCCCATACAGAACGCTAATGCAAGGAGAGGAGCGAGATCAATGCGGTTACCTATACCTGAGTGGGATTTGATCCAATTATGGTGACAGCATGAGACAAAAATTCAATTAGAAGCTTCGCGAAGAGACTTTTGAATTGAGAATTTAGATACTGAACTTGTTCCAAAACGAGTCCTTTACAATATGAATACAATCATCTTCATTACGACAAATTTGGTAAGAACTAGATATACGGTGCGATCGGCTTACTTAAGAAGTCTAGGAGTGACTTGACGTAACCTGGACGTATACCTGTATGCATACGAAGTAGTTGGTGCCAAGAACGTCAAATTCACCATCTATTAAACACAGGTTATGGATTTGGGATCCGAGATATGCAGGAGCATATGTAAGAAAGCTTACAGGTGATTTTGTTTCAATTTCGTTTAAGCTTGATACTTCGGTAAACATATTTACCTCATTGACTCGGCATCAGCTACAGAGCCAAGCAAGACAAACGTATCTTTCTATTATTGTCAACGAACTGATGGCTTTTATTGCAAAAAAATCAAATTGACAATGTTTTTTGAAAAAGGGTAGAGAAATAAAAGCTAACAGCTAGTCTATCCTGCATTTAGAAACAAAATATGAATTTTCAAATTCGATTTCAGACGCATAATAACAGAATCTTTCGTCTCTATATCAGCTTTGCTGGATAGATATTTTTATTGCATGGTCGAAAATAGTTTTGTCATAACAATGGAAGCTTCTGCGCCACAAGAATCTAATGATTTTCATAAATTTCAGTATCATAAAAATCCTGTATTAAACTTTAAATAATTAAATTTAGTTCATGGACGAAAACAACGTGACTGATTTAACACTGATTTTCCTCGGTGAGAGGACTAAAAACCTATCGAAGCTTCACCCTAGCCGATTATTGGACGCCTAGATAAATTAACGGTCAGTTGCCATGAAAACTTTATAACTCATGACAAATTACTTTAAATTAATTATCACTAATTAGTATCGACTCCAGGATACTTTCTCCACGTATAATTTTCTCTTTCCTTTTTACCTATGAATTCGGCAAGCGTGTGTTAATGCAAGTGTTACTATTCAGTCGGTATGATACAATTTCATCACATGAAACTTTGGTGAAAACCAACACGATGCCTGTGATGAATAGTTGCAGCTCTCAAAATATGTCGTCCAATTGTTTACAGAATACAAGAGAATACAAACAAGCCCCGGGGCTTTTATTCTGCAGCCATTACGTGCCTCTCTCCATTTCATTTATGAATCGACGGGAATTTTATTTCTGTCCCAGGCCTCTACCGTAAAAATCACGACTTCAGAAAAAATGACCTGCAGATCTCACGACCCATCAACTCCTTCCTGAATCTGAGGTCCGCGGTTTTTGCATTTCCGTGAAAATTTTTGTATTTTTCACTCTAAGGTTATTGAGTGCTATCAGAAATGCTCTAAAACATCTAAGACAGTTTATTATTATTTGCTATAACAATTCTCTTTTATTAATGCACGTGCATTACTCATTAGGTCATAGCAATCAATTAGCACAATGTTGATCATGTGCGTGACGATTTATGTTCTCAGGGCACGATTTGCAGCAACAAGCACAATTGATAGGTTTCTACGCTCATAACGAACACATCAGGAGTACAATGAACTATTGCACACACAAATTCATGGAAAGCTCCTCGCAGAGTTCATGCCTTCGTAAGTGTTGCAGTTAAGTTGGCATCAGGTGCGTGTGGTGTCCTATGGTACAAATCGCCCATGATAATGCTATTTCTGGGCTGTTATTCACGAAGGAATAAAATAATTCTAGACACAGCTTCCTGTCAGATTTCGATAAGATGTATCCACATAAATTTTTAAATTGTCGTATGGTAGGAAATTAACCGTGCAATAAATTTATCGTGAAGTGACAATTTCAACCTCCTAGAGAGGTGAGATTCTTAAAAAAACTATTTATTAAAGAGCATCTCACGTGTTTGTAAAACACTGAGGAAATGAATTATCAATTAGCAATAAGCATAAAAATTATTTTCACAGATTAGAATGCCTATTTAGCTCTTGTTTTCTTCTTCTGATGGCAAATAGTTTATTTTTAATTCACCTGTTTGATTGATTCCAAATACATAGTGAACACAACATGCGCATCTCATTTTGTCAATGAACGTAATTTTCGGTGAAATAATCGCACAAGCCAAAAAATTGGTTGTTAACAACCAGACCTAGCACGCCAAGGAACTGTCATTCACACTCATTTACATTTAATATAAAAATTCCTGTTTTTGAAAGACATTCTTGTTCCCATGAACTACGCCCATTAACTCGTGCTTGTTGTTTCATTTGTAGCACAAAATATACAAACCCTCTTGAAGAAGGAAGTGGCATGAAAAGAATCTAATTTTTTTTTAAGTACCTCAGTTATGTTTGCCTCTGCCCTACTTGATGCAACGCTAAGAATTTTGAAACCCAAATGACTGAACGTCAGCAGACGACATGAGGCAGATGCCAGCACTCGCTCAACTTAAGATGGTTTTTATGCCGCCGGAAGCTCATAAAAGAAGGCGTGAGTGGCCGCGCAGAGTGTTGCTTGCTGCCCGGTAGGGAGTAGCGCGAGTGGGTCGGAAAGTCGTAGATTGTAACGTTTAGTGTTACAACTCGAGTGGCGGTAGTTAGTGACTTCAGTTTACTGGTGAGTAGATAGGTGCAGCACCGGAATAGGGCTCTTGCGCAGTAAGTGGCTCTGTAGGTAAGAAAGTCGGGAGGAGTAATAGTTTCATTCTTTCGCTCCAACCGAGGCCAGACAAGTGATGTAAATTCAATGAGATATTTTTAAAATTAAATACAGGGTGTTAGGGTAAAAGAGCTACAAAATTTTACGCCTACCAGAAAGTGGCAAACGAATTTTTTTTTTAGATATTTGTTTATTTATGTTTGAAAAAATGAAATTTGAAAACAAAATTCGCACAAATAATTCATTTATACATTTACTCCACAGAAATTGTTCTGAGTTTCCACTACCCGCATCGATGCACTTGTGATTTCATCGTCTCGAGGTATATAATCCTTTTTTGAGGGACGCATGAAAAACCTTTAGTCAATACTCGTGGAGCCAGAGGTAGATCTTGTGGCATGACATGCAGTAGCTGCTGGCGATATTTCTGAGGTGCCAGGCCTTTTCCACAATATCCGCCTGTCCTTCAGTCGAAGATATCATAAGTGCATTGATATATGTGGTGGAAACTTAGAATAATTTCTATGTAGTAAATGTATGAATAAATTCTTTGTGAGCAATTTTGCTCTCAAATTTCCTCCTTTCACACTTAAACACCTAATATCTCGAAAAACAAATTTTGTTTCGCAAATTTTCACAAAGGCAAAAGTGTTTAGTTGCCCACGCAGTGTTTAGTTTTGTTTAGCAAATGAGTTATTGACGTATTTCTACCCATTTGTCACTTCTGATATACTTATCGTAGGTGTGAAATTTTGTACCTCGTTTCCCCTAACACCCTTGATATTGATAAATCATTTGAGAGCGAAATTATTTCTCTATTTTTTTCAATTTTGTTGTTTGATCAGCGTCTCTTCTTTCATAGGCTGTGAACGAAGTTAACAATCTTCCACACTTGGCAAATACGGATGCTCTCACAACTTTCATGAGGACGATTGGAATCGGTTGACAGCTAGCACTGGATTTGGACACCAGTTTTCTCGCCCTCTCAGATGGATTTCATCTCAGCTTCTCACGGTCGTCCGTGACAAGCTTTGGAGTTTCAGGCTCGGCTTTCTCTTCAATTTCAAAGTGAATAGTATTAATTAATTCCTGTGGACCGTTACTGGGTCGTGCAAGCCCTTCACGTGATCGCACCTACTATAACACACCTTCGTCTTCTTGCATTTTGCCCGTGGGTGTGCAAGCGTAATCAATACAGGCACGGGTGTGGGAATATTGATACTTCATATCAATGTAAATCTCTTTGCAACCTCATTCAGAATAGTTGGGAGAAACAACAAAATCTCTCAAGTATTTACTTCCTCATAAGCCAACTTAATAATTTGTAACTGTTAGTGCCAACGATAATTTAGGAGATAACTTACTGTAGAAGGTACATACATGTATAGAATTTTTTGACAAATATTTACGTTAACTAGGCATGCCGCATAGAAGGTTCCTAATGATCGTCCATTCTTTATTTAGTCTCATTGGATAAAAAAAATTTGAACTGCGGCCACATATGATGAGGAGGCTTCGAAACATAGAAAAAATTATATGAAAAGTTATTCTAACAGCGTCATATAAATACACTTTGGCGAAAACTGCTAAATTCAGGGCTAATATTTTACAAATTATTTCCACCATTGAATGCAGGTTACGGTATGTCAAACTATGGCCAAATTAACTAAATCAATCTTACTAAACTTTATATAACTTTGTCTAACCTAACCAATCCGAACCTAACCTAACGTAACATAAGCTAACATAACTCAACATGACAAAATAACACAAAGCAGCCGAAAAACATGTAGGGGGGCGGGAGACAGGTTTTGCAACTTAAACTAATATTTAACTAATTTCCATAGTCGAAAACCATTTGAGAATTAGTTTCTGTAAATCACAAAAAGGTTTCGTCCTATAAGACTGAAATAATGCTTTTGTGATGAACAGGACGTTTTGTGCCAGGTTCCTAGTTAGAGAAAATATTAATCGTATTGGAATACCTAAGTATCCATTGATATATTTCTTCCCGTATACATATATTGTATATCTACCAACATATTTCAGTGAAGATGTTCCCTCATCCGAGAATGCTAATTTGAGCGCGCCTGTTATTTATCGCTACCGAGTTTTGCGAATTGTATCTGAAGCTGTAATTGTCTTAAGGGCTTCACTAATTGTTATTCAGATGAATTCGTTGTGAAAGGAAAAATCTGGGTGACCAAAAGCTCGCTCGTGGTGCACAATAACCCGGAACATCGTTACGTTCCCATATTTCTCAGAGATTTTTCATTTTGTTCGCTGAGAAACCCCCCAAAAAATTAGAGACTAGGACGTTGGATCACACGGTCCATTTACGCGAAGTTCCTTGCCTCTCGGGAAATTCAAAAGCACTGGTCAGATCCTCGCGTGCCTCCCTGATTGAAAAATCAATTGTACAAAAAAGTGGATAGTTCAGAGAGGCCGTCCCGAGACTTCGTTCTAGTTTATTTTACAACAAATCATTGACTGTGGCCGGTAGAAATTGCACGATTGTTTACTTTAATTTCCAAGATAAAAAGAGCATAAAATTGACGAAACATCATCCGACCGTCATGAGTATTTGCGAGTAAATAAGAAATTCATCAACCCCAGAAAATTACACGGCTGTGACTAGAGACTCAAAAGGTTCTTAGCCGTCAAAGAAAAATCTCTATTCCGCCATTTTCGACCGTAAGGTACAATATTTGGCCCATGATAAGAAACGTTCAAAATGGGTAAATTTCTTCAAATTTATACTTCCGCACAAAATTTATGTTTAACGATCCGTGAATAACTTAAAAATCTTGTAGTCTGACACTAACTTCCTAAATTTTTTTGCAACTTTTGTTGGTGTCACTGTCATTCCATTGCAGTATTTCCAAAGCGTGACAGAAACAAATTATACGTTCGAAAAATGTTTCTCACACCGGTGGAAAACTTTTCGTAAGAATGTAGATCATTGGATGACATTCTAGGACATGAAAAAACACCGGATGTGAACAGAAGCCTACCAACGTTATGTGCATTTACGAAGAATATAAACTTCGGATCATGTACTATCGTAAGTTTGATTATTCAAAATATTTTCAGGTTAAAATACAGCATCAAAGTGAGGGACACATCAACGCAAAGAAGATACATCGTGACGCCACCGCTGTTTGCAACCTCCCTTCACCCCCAGCTATCACTTCTGGTTGAATTCAATAGATTCGACTGCCACGGCAGGTCTTCTAACATTTGATCACTGCATCGAGATGTATTTCGACTTTGTATCTGACAGGCAAACCCACACAATCATTCCTAGCGGTCAATTTGGGCTAAATTGAATGAGAGCGGTGTCGTTTCTCGGGAGTGCAGACTACTGGCCGGCTGTGAGCCGTGTGAACGCGGCAGCGTACGGAACGCTCTCGCCGATCACAAATCTTTCTCATTATTCGCTTGTACGTCCTTGGTCACTGTATGATATATGGAGTCATTTTTATTCGGCTTTAAAAGAGCCTTGAATATTTTTCTAGTAAGATAAAAGCAGAATCTTGAAGGTTCGAGTGAAAGAGTGTAATATTATTATTTTCAAATTACTTATTGGAGAAAAGGCTCCATAGATTCCCGAGAAGAAATTTTCATTTGAGTTTTGTTTCCTTCTTTCAGTGAAGACGTTAAACTAAAAAAAGACTACTTATACATTCATGATTAATAAAAATAGATTTCAATATAGTTGACACCACTCCTGAGAAACAGAGCAGCACTCGTTGTAGCAGACTTCCAACACTTCTAAAAATGACTTCCAAAACTTCTCAAATAAAGTTGAGTGACTCAGTTATGTATTTTACTGCTAGTACCAAAATCGTAAAGTGAGTGAATGAAAAACAAAGAATTATAGATTGAGGTGTCTGTTTGCAGAGTTTTTGTTGAGGTTTTACCTCTGTCTCTCGATTTACAGGTTTTCATGAAATCGTATCTGTTTTGAATACTTTAGCATAGCACATGATCGATCAGCGCTCGAGATTCCGCTAACATTCGTCACTGTTAAAGATTTACAGTCGTACGACTTCTGGTCATTGAAAAAAATATCCTTATTTTGTTGCCGATTTCGAATTCCAAGGCGCAAAGGCAGTCCAAAAGGTCAGCGAGTTACGACCGGCAGCCGACCGGCTAATTAAACCCTATCTCTTTACGACGCTAATTTCCAGGAGGGCTTCAAAGCCACTGTAATGCCGACTGGAGCCAAGATTGTCGATACCGAGAAGGAATTTCAAATGAAGCATTGTGATAAACCAATCTTTTGAATCGCAAAGAGATATTGAAAATGCATTCAAAATTAAATCATCAATCACACAGCGTCTTGATTGTCAACCCTTTCTACGTTGGGTGGTAAGCAAAAATTTGTATGTAAGTCGCACGGTTTTTCACTTCAGTTCATTGTAAGGACATGGCTCCACCATAGGACCACTACAGGGGAATTAAAGCACATTCAATATTGTAATGCGATCAGATCCCTTTCTTATCATCGCTGATGGAGCTTGAAAATTTGTGTGTGGGATAGATGTAATTTGTAACATTAAAAGAGCACAAGTAACCTAGCATCACTAAGGGAGCGCTTTTCTGTCCTACGGGGCGAGGGAAAATGATGCACTTTCAAATCTCCTATTCTGAGTTACATTTACGCTTCAGAAATATGGCTAGCATTGGGATAATTGTCAAGCGTGTGAACTGCCTTCAACAGATGCCGTGAAAGAAAATTTATTTTTCTTATGTAGCAGTAGTAGAGTATTTTATAGTGGGTGGTACCTTATAACAATTTGTTTTTGTATCGACTGTCGCACACTGAACAAATGGTAGCATCTTCAAAAAGTCTAACTCATATTTTTGTGTGCGTAGTTCATATGTAGACACATAAGAGCATCCATCGAGTGTCAGTTGTGTATTGTACTAATGCTTCACGAAATGAACCTAACGTAAATGGCTAATTTAACGAACAGTATCACCTTTCAGACTCTTACCGAGGAATGTAGTTTATTTTAAGCATGATTACACCATGACAATAGAAGGATTAGGTGAATGGTTAAGCATAAGGGGAATTTTACACACGTAACATCTTTATATTACTCAACATTGGCCGAAAGGAAATGGTCTATTAAACATATCTAACTTAAGTTGTACTTGTTACGCATTCAAATATTCGATTTGTGCTCGTAAAGTTTCATGTCATGACGCATGGTGACTGCACCTTACACTGCGACGCCTCTTTCTGTATTGGGCCAATTTTCTGGTAAGTGAAGATGAAACACGTAAGTGAGGCCTTGAATATTCATCACAATGAATCTTGAATTCTGAGTTTGGTCCCCTCAGGGGGCATAAGATAGGCAGTAGGGCTAGGTTAGTTAGGTTTGTCTACCGTACGCAATAAAGACTGGCGCCCTAGGAAAACAACTATAAAAAAGACTTAGGGACTTCTATCTTTCGTGCTCACTTTGCTTCTCTCGATTTTCATAACTTCTTAACTACCTCTTCATTGCCTGCTATTATGTTTTAATCTTAATTCGCAGTTACGATGCGCAGGGAATGAGGAGACTCTAGGCAGTAGTCTAGGGTAAATAGACTACCGTCCAACGAATAGTGCACGGCGGCCTCCTTTACAGGTTGAACGTGATGCAAATAGACCAGTCCATGCTGGAAGGAACCTTAGAGAATAGAGAGATCTGAGCTAAGCACCAATTGAGCGAGCTGAGACATTCGGAGCGGCCAGGACGGCTCTAGTCTTCGTCAAGTGTTGCCCCGAGCTCCCCTGACGGCCGTCAAGGAGTACATTTTTTCTGTTGTTCATTTTTTGTCAGTTTTAAATAGTAAATTCGATGCTAACATTACTCGCATGAATGTCCGTATGATTAAGAGCATCTAAGCCATTAGCATAAATGAGAAATACTACAATATTGTTTCCCATTTTTTTCAGAAATTCTGTCAACTAACTTCGCCGTCGAGCCCCTAAACTGATTGCCAATTAAACTTCATCAAGAGGCTTTCCGAAGACTGGTCAATTTTTGAACAAACTTTAAATCTCCGGGCGTGCTAGTGTTGCATGATCCTCATTCTCCTGTAGAGTTTCGGAAGTCAAGCGAGGTTTTTCGAGAGTCTGAGGAGACACCTACACCCCAGCACCAGGGCTGAGGGCACGTGGGAAAACAATATTCACTGTTCAAAATAACCTCGCTATTATCACCCTTTATGCAAGATTTCATTTGTTATTCGGTGGTGGGTTGATTATTTGTGACATGTACGTAGTATTGTACGAGCCCGTTTGATTTCTAGTTAGGATATTTCACATTCCTTATATATACAGTCAATTTTAGCACCTGGCATTTTAATCAGGTTCTATCTCATTACTTCTTCAGAATTAAAAGGAATTTCAAAACTTCACGCTTTAAAATTGAATGAGTTCATATTAAATGAAGTCCTTTTGTAAATCAGTTTGGCGAGAAGCAGCAGAAAAGCAATAGAAAGATTCCTCAAAGTAAGAGAAATGAAAGCTTATAGCACCGGGAAATTTATCAAGAAGTGATAGTAAAGCAATGAAAAACAAAGTATGACCACAAACTTTCTAGAGCTGATACATTCCGAGCTCTGGTTCATCAATCTACTCAAGAAAAGTCGAAGAAACACCACCTGATTTTTAGCAAGATAGGCAAAGTTATCCGAGTCAGCACTGTTGCACTCCAAAAAAGCTCCCACCTTTTCCAACACCCCTTCAGACACGCGAGTTCTCCTTACTGCATCGATTCGAGACGACGGGTCTTAGGTTAAAATTCTCCTCAATCCTTGTCACTAGGCAAGATTCTAAGTTTTTAATTCCGGTGTTGAAAATAAGGATGAAAAGATACTTCAGTTTAATCAAAAAACCAATTACAATTGATTTTGAGCCGACAAGAGGCTACCAAACTGTAACCAAACTTCAAAGAGAAGCCCATTTCCCTTACGGTCTCTGTGTGATGAGAAAGACTAAAATAAAACTTCACTGACTCATTATTGATACACACTGTCGAAACTCAGTAAAAAACGAGACGGGTTTGCCACGCGTATTATTACGAACACGTTATTACGACCCTGTTATCAGATCACACACTTGTTATCCCATTCATTAATAAAAGAGGAATGACATTTATCTTTTCCAAATCAGACCCCAAGCACTTCAGAACATTGGCTCTTTGTGTGAGCGCTGGGTTTTGAGAAATATCTCGCAGGACTTCGCAGCCTCCTAGGTCAAAACTTGTGAAAAACCAGTGAGCTCCTTTAAAGAATTTTGCTCAGATGCTTTTTGAAATTTACAATTTAGCCAAAACTTCTAAATTGTCTGGAAAGTTATACAGTGTGACTGAAATATAAATTAAAATCCTAGTCACCGATTTCTACAGACCAAATCAATACGATTTCCTTGATAAATGTTAGAACTAGTTCACGCAACCGTAATTTTTAATCATTTTTCAGTTAAAAATTTAGGAAATTTAATTCAAGTCATCACTAAAATTTGAATAAATATCTATGTACAGTTAAAGAACTCTACAGAAAGAATACAACCACTGTAAATAGAGAGGTAGCTTTTCAATGGCATCTATGTATTTACGCAAAGGTTATGAATTTTTTTAAGCAACAACTAACTTTATTACAATCACAATTTTATAGCAACAAATTCATTTGTTGATAATCTCACAGATCTCTTTCCTTAAAACTGAATAGCATAATCATGTATCCAAGTATCCTCAAAGAAAGAAATGAATATGTCCTGAAAGGAACGTCTCAGAAACAGGAAAATAATTTCCAATAATTTCTAAGGCATCTATCATCATAAAAAAAATCCCTTATATCTTCCCTACTAATCTATCGTTCAAACTGAAGAATGCTCTTTGTAAGGAATTCTACCATTTCGCCTTTTGTGTTTGACTGCAATACATCAGCAGTCTTCCGATAGCCCCAACTTTGCATTCAAAAATAACGCTGCTGACAATTTTTTTCCAAAGATCTGTACGACATCTTGGGTCGGGCCCCTCCGTTGACCAGTGATGCACGGCCGTCCGTGCCAAACGTAATGTGAGCGACATCTGTGACAATTGCTTAATGGAAAAAAAAAATGATCGATGCTCGTTGTCTGCAAGTTTGCAACGATTCGAACTGTTTTGCATCTACGAAATACTGTACAAGCATTCGCAGATTAACGGAAATCACCGAATGTGATTTTGAAGTGCGCTTAAGATCATTAGCAAAATATGAATTCTTGAAGAGGATTGGTAGATAAGAGCCTACGAGAAGCATTTTAATCACATGCTCGTCATGGGAAGTACTTGAAAATTACATAATTTACTTAGATACGGCCCAAGTATTTAAAATTATGGCTCTTGACTAACTAATTTACCTCTGAAGCACTGGTAAGTTTCGAAATGTTCATCTCCTGAAAATAACTGCGGAGCATTTGAAAACCGATCGCTGCTATCAGCTAATCCCAGTCACTGTTGAAGCAGAAATTCGAAGCTTTTTAGGCATAAAACAACTCGCTTCCGAACATTCGCATGTTATTGCTGGGTTTAGTAGTGGCAGTTTTAATGCTGCAATTTTTGGGTATGGAAATTTCTGAACAAAAGCTTACGGAGATGTTCGAGTTCCCCCTGATTCGTTACGTAAACATGAGAGACTGGGAGTAGAGCCAATGCTAAATTCAGAATTCCAGCTGTGAAGATTTGTTGGAGTCAAAGCGGGCAAAACATTTTTAGAATTGTCGACAATAATTATCCTGCGATCTGTGGATTTGTTACGAGAAAGCTTTTCATAAATCATGAGTCGTAAATAAATATTCGTGACAGAATACCTAATTTTTGAGCAAGCTGAGAACATGAGCTTGGGGCAATGTTTTTGTGGGCTTATTGCAGATGACTAACGTTATGGGCGAAAGAGCGAAAAGTGTTCAGATTCAACAGACTTCACTACTTTTTTTGCAGAACTTGTGTTCAGGCCTCCAGAAATTTGTAGCTGTGCGAGAACCTGAGATTTTGACCAAGCTAAACAGGGTCATGAATGAGACAACTCTATTCCTGTAAATATCATCTGTTTATAAAAATATCTTTTCAAAAACATCATGAATATAGTCAGTTTGTCGGATAGCTGGCAGTAAAGTCATATAAAAATGCACAGTGTCTTTTGAGACATTTTGAATACCCTAATCCGTTTGCATGAGCCATATTAAATGAGAAATTTTCTTCTTACGTAACTAAATTGTTTCTAAATTCATCAGTAATATTCAAGGGTGAAATTTTCTTATAAACATTCTTTGTTAAGTTTGATGAGATAAAATAGGAAACTTTGTCAAGTAGTTTTGATATACTAATCTTGAAGAAATCAAAATCGAATATTGGCGATAAAGAGACATGTAGCATCATCGCAAAATAAGTGCATATCTTTCATTGCAAAATAAAGTATTGCGTTCACTGTACCCTGTTATCTTTGGCACGAGTCCGTTAAAATAACTCAGATATTCATAACAGAGTTGTAACGTTGTTAGAGCCCATGGATGAGTCAATGAGTGTATTGAGTGAAGCGATTCGTTCATAGTAGCCCATGAAATTGCATTCGTATTCTTTATTTTAGAATTTTCTTTATTTTTATTCTTAATTTTTCGGTGAATGACATACGCGCAAAGAGTCTGAAGCTCATAGAAGAAAACATTCACACAAGCTTTCCATGATCGAGCGATAAATATTCCTCCCTCGGAGGTTGAGGCAAAAGCACGCAAGAACTCAGTGCCGACTGAAATTACCATTATTCTTTTGCCGGAAGGAAGGCGTCATAGGTCTTTCCCTTGAAGTGCAGTCACAGAAAACGCTAAATTCAGTCTTGCCGTACACCATCAACAGCAGAAATGCTTCACATATTGTCGAGTAAAATTATGTCGCGCTAGACACTCCAGCGCCGCTATTGAAATGAACAAGTTGATTTGCGTAGAGAAGTATGGATATGAATACACGTATAAATTCTCTAACGTGGGATCGTAACCTCATACTTTTGGTCCTTTCAATTTTTCCATATGATGGGAATGGTTGAATCATTATGTGTAATCATCTTTTACCTGAATGGATGAATATTGTGTCGTATTCAAAAAGATTAATAAGGTATTTTATCCAGCTTTCAAGAAATTGCCCTCTGAAATTTCTATTACTTGTATCTGTGGGATAACTTTCATGATTATTTATCTAATGATGATTTTTATCACAATTTTATACTCAAAAACAATGGTAACGCTGGCTATAGGACGCTCCATTGTTTCTAACTGTTATAATCAACTAACAAAATGCTTGCATATAATGTATTCTGAACGTCAGAAAAGTCGTCATAATTGAAATTCATTTTTCTCTCAATCAGTCATTGTGAATTTTCAATGCTTTCTTACATCATTTTTATTTTTATTTTTTACCAGCGATTATGACATTGGGAAAAAAATCATGCAGAACAATGCTTTCGTAAATGTTGGACATTGTTTCATGCAGGACGTTTAGTCAAGACTAGGAAGATG